>OMNN01028477.1:0-14806 GCA_900302755.1 Chromis chromis | reverse complement strand
AGCAGTGAAAGGAAATTGCAGCGTAGCTCGGCTTTTGAAGTAAATATAAGTCATGTCTAAACATGCGAACGGGAGAAAACGACGATGCAGAGCTACGGAGAAAAAATGGCACACGAGGTGCGTTCAGGGACATTAAGGAAAAAACAGTAACATTCAGTTTACTCTGTAAAATGGAAATACACATACTGAATAAACCAAACAACATTGTACTCAAAATATGAGGGCTTTCTAACAGACGTATTTACTGTATATCAGTCATTCAAATTTTCAAACTTGCCTAGGGCCCCCAGGGGGTCTAGAAACACCCCTGCACATAAACACAGCTCGCACATAAATATTGGGTTTGGCTCGTTGTACGCGTTTGAACGTATGGCGAACGCAGATAAAGGCACACAAACGTCTTCCTAGACAGACGAGCTGTCGGCTTCACTCTGGGGAGCCGTGCTGAGCGAGCTAACCTGTGTCAAGAACGAGGTGAAGAGCTCCAGCAGAAAACTCTTGATCACCGCCTGAAAAGTCGACATGTGCAGAGGCCCGCTGAGATGCAAGCACAGCTTCCACCGCCTTTTCTATTTTGGGGATTCTACCAACTGCTCTAAATGGGCTGCGAGGACTGCTTCACTCGCACATCAAGCGCTACAAAGCAGTTTTACGGCCTCAGTGTGCTTCAAACAAAGTGCTTCGTCAGATCATGTAAGAGCGACTCAAACCTCTTTCTGAAAGTACTATTGGACAGACTCGCTTCAGTCATTTTGAGAGCTTCAGAAATGCTTTAAACCTTTGGATGAATTGAAAAGTGAACTCCCACTTATACATTTAAACAACCAGGGACATTCAAAGGAATAAATGGGAGTATAAACTTTTTTCAGATCCATTTTGTTGGAAGATATGCAGAGAACTCCATTTCTATTAGGATTAAAAAGTTGTGTCTGTAGATGGTGTTGTTAACTACACTGAGGCCGGTTTATACAGTATATACAGATATACAGTAGATAGAACTGTATTGGGACAAATCTTAGATGATAATTGTTTGAAATCGTGTTAAAATCTAACAGTTTAGCCTCAGAGCCTCTTTGCACCTTTTCAAGTAAATCCAAAGACAATATGTTAACAGATTAACTTACAGCAAGTTAAAATATCACATCGTAGATCTGAATTTGGAGAATCAGCTTTCTCCATAAAAGACTGTCGACTCTGAAAATAACTGAAATTAAATTACTTGCACATGCAAAACTTTAGGTAAAGCACTGGCGAAAAGCAAACCAGAGTTCTAGCCGTCTCCATCTAATTGTAGTTCATACACCAATCAGCCATAACATTATGACCACCTGCCTAATACTGTGTTGGTCCCCCTTATGTGGTCCAAAATGCTCTGAACCATTGGGCATGGACCAGAGGACCTCTTAGGGTGTCCTATGGGGTCTGGCACCAGGACCAGGGCAGTGGATCCTTTGGGTGCTCTGGCTTGTGCAGTGGGGCCTCTGTCAATCAAACTTGTTCCACTGCATCCTGTTGATGCTTGATCAGAATGGGGTCTAGGAAGTTTGGAGGTCAAATCAACATCTTGGGCCATTGTCATGTTCCTCAAGATGTTCCTGATTGGTTGATGTTGTTGCCATGTGGTGGGGTGCATTTTCCTGTGGGGGTAGGCCAGTGACATTTAGGATTGCCATTTGCATGAGGGAGTGTGCTTGTTCTGCGACAATGCTTATTTGGGTGTCTAAGTCTCATGAACACAGATGGCAAAATCCAAGGTTTTCCAGCAGAACACCACATAGTACCAATATGATCAATGTTATTCACTTCACCTGTCAGTGGTCGTAATGTTGTGGCTGATCGGTGTATGTTGCAATGAGTTTCTATGTTGTGGTCTGTATTGCCAATGTGGTCATTCTAATCTATTTTTTTTTTATTGCCCATAAGAGGAAATACTCTACTTATCAACTCAGAAATAATGCAGTCTTAGTGAGGTGATACAGTTTTGAATCATTTTACATTCAAATTTTATTGCACAGAGCTGTATTCACTTCTGTTATAAACTGTTTATTTGGAACTAATATATGCTTCAAATGAAACATACCGGATTTCTTAGTATAAGACACTAGGTATGTGTAGCCATTATGAACTGAAAACATAGAGAAAATGGGGCCAGTATACAGGTATAGATGTACAGAAAGGAAACCAAGAGTCAGCGAGAGCTCGACTTTGCATGATCAGCCTGCAGACAGCGGAAGATGGCAGATACGCTGACATTACACGCCTCTTATAAATTATCACCTCATCCGTTGCTCAGGGAACAAAATGAGCCGAAACAGCAAGAAGCAGAGATCTCATCAGCGGCCACGTGGTGCGTAATGAACCTAAGCTGTTTAGCATTTCACTGAGAGTGTGCATATGTGTTTACAATAAAAGCCATTACTGACCAGCACATATCCAAAGGGGCTGAGTCTCTCCATGCAGACCTCGCTCCACTGGTCTGTGAAGAGGACATCTTTCAGTCTTTTGTTAATCATAGAGTTCACTTCCTGCAGCCTTGAAGAAAAATGACACACAACAGGGCAAAAGGGTCAACAGCAGACAGAGACGTAAGAGGAGCTAATGAGAGGGAGCTTTGATAATGTAATGTTGGATTAATAAATGAAAGAGAATTTCTGCCATCGGGAGAGAGCCACTTGAATTGGAGCTCGACTGCTCATTAGTGACATTCTCTGCAGTGTTGATGTGGGACAAGTGAACATAAATGGACAATCCAGCTATTATGTTGAAGAAACAGGATGACTGGCCACCACAAAACACTCACCCGATAATGTACATGTCTGTGTTCCCATCACCCACATTCAGCCCCAGCAGAGCAGTGATGTCATCAGGCGGTTGGGCTGAACCCACATTCCAAGTGATGATGTGCAGCCTGTCGAAAAAGAGTGTTATATAATGTATTAGAAACACTCATCTCCTACACACCTGTGTCACAACTGTCAGACTCAGAATGAGACAGCAGAACCCTTGTATACCCCAAAGCATCATATCTGCCCTGATAACATAGTCATGTCTCTATGATATGGGAGGTCTTGATTGTATTCTTTGTCTGTTTGACATTACGTCAGAGGCAATTGTATGGTTGAGTACCTGCACGTCAATTGTGCCACACACAGTTATTATAATGTAACTGACTCAGCCTTTCTGATTCATATGCAAAAGAAAAAGTGCATTCAAATAATGAACAGATACAAAAAAACAATTCAAAACACCAAGAATATACAGCTTATGTTCTTTTACAGCAGCGGGATCATAACAAACACATGTAAGGTGGGGGCACATTAGAAAATTTAAACTTGCCAACATTCCAGCGTTTCTACTGTATGTGTCAAACATGTTTGAGAACTTAAAACTCCCTCTCTGGTCATTGATTAAACCCCTAAAGCTCATCTCTCTGTATCAAAGTTACATATTGATAAGTTTTTTTCCTGCCTTAAAATTTGATGTAACTCTACACTGTTGCTGCCTTTCTGAGGATTTATGAAGTCCCTGCTTCTTTCTCAAGTCGACTCTCCACCGCTGCTGCAGTTCAAAACTACTCTACACAATGGCAAGTTGTAATATTGGAGTAATTCAGTCACATATGTTCGAACGGGAAACCAAACTTAAAGAAAAATAATTAGACATAAAGCCCAGCTCTGCAAGTTGATGGGATTGGTTCCTTAATCTAACCTTTATTATTAATAACCTAACCTTTATTGATCCCCTTGGGTAAAGTCCTTCTCTGCATTTGACCATCCTATTCAAAGTTAACCTTAACTATACATACTAGGAGCAGTGGACTGCCGTGATGCAGCGCCTGGGGAGCAGTCAGGGGTTAAGGGCCTTGCTCAAGGGCCCACAGTGGTGGTGACAGGGACAAGCGGTCGCTCTCACTTTCCCACCTCAACCTCTTGCCAGTCCGGGAACTCGAACCGGCGACCCACCGGTTACAAATTCGCTTCACAAACCTCTAGGCCACCACTGCCCCCCAGCAAAGTATGAGGTCCCACCGAGAGTGTCACGAATGAAACCCAGGAGGTCTGAATCTGTGTTTTTGAGATGATCATTGTTACACTAAAGCTTCAAGGTGGAAATGCTCAGTCATGGTGTTGACTGCTTATTTTGCATGATATGTCTTCTAGCATATGGAAAACACCATATGAACACGTTAAGATAAATAAAGATAAACTTGATTTTCATTGGAGATGGTCTTTAAATTTGATGCGACATTTGCAGTGTCACACAATGTTTTCTAAATTTCCTGCGAGAATGAACAGACAGCTCCTCTCTGTTTACTGACCAGCCCGTGGTTGTGTCACAGAATATAGGACATTTAGGTGTTAACAAGTGTCACAGCTGATTAATCATAACTTTTAAATGCACTGATGTCTCTCACATCTCCCACTAATTTAGCAGGTAGTAATCTTCCCAGGAAGTGAGTCATTTTGTCACTATGCTCACCAACAGCGACATGATTAAATTTCCACCTCATTCCCCTTCTTACAATTAATCTCCTCACAGCATTATAACATGCAAAATACAGCTGTAGCCGACATAAATGACAAATTGTTAATTAAATCATCTAAGTAAGTACCTTCTGCAGCTGCAGTTTTGTGTGCCCTGTAGGTACAGTGTCCCCTGAGAACCAATCTACTTAAAGCTGTGACCAAATATAAAAACAGCTTGCCCATATTAATCTTATTTTTTCTGTTAGTATATTTTATATTCTACCCGACTCTAAACATCATAATGAAATTCTGGCCTAGGACTGTGTCAAATGTTATTGACTAATCACTGTCCCAATCTTGATAGTCACTTGCAGAAATCCAGTTTAGTGTAAAATGATTCACTAACTACGGAACAGTGTTAGACACACTTCCAAAGAAAAGAGGAAACATTCACATGTAAAGAAAGACACAAACCTAACACAGGAAATTTAGGTACAAATATGTTACTCTTCTGAGGTTTAACAGTGTTTTAGTAGTTTATAAAGGCATTAAATTTGGGAATGAGGTCAAATATTTATTTGAATTTGATTATTTGGTTGTTCAGTTTGTAACAACTGACTTGTAAGTCTACGACACAGAAACAAATAACTGTGTAGTTATATGACTGGTTTTGGTAAATGCTGTAATTATGATGACAGCATTTACCGAAACCACAGTTGAGTCCACTGTGATCATGCAGTGTTGTGCACCAAGGCTGATATATCTCATCTGTCTTGCAAAGAGAGGCAGTGTGGAGACATGCTGAGACATGAATAAAAAGACACACAGATCAGGAAACTTGCCTGAAGTCTTCCATGATCTGGGCCTGAGTGTCGGCTGTCCCTGCCACAGAGAGGGCTCTCTGAGCATGAGGGTTCAGGTGAGGAGGCACATGCCTGCTGGCGGGTGGGTGGGGCACTGAGGCTGCCCTGACCGGGTGGTGGCCTTTATGACCGGTCTTAACGCTGGGACCAGTACGCTCTCCTAAAGGTTTGACTGCTGCAGGGCGAGAGGGTTTGTGATGACTTGCCACGGCGCCATCAGGAGTGCTCTCATCTTGGTCAGCTAGTGGAGCGGGTTCAGCTTTGGGCTCGACTTTGGGTTCAGAGATGTCTACAGAGCCCTCTACTCTGGCGCTCCTCTGGGGCCGTCGAGGCCGGACAGGACCTGCAGGATGGCCGACTGTGGGATCAGTGGCCGGAGCCGCTGAGTCCGATGCTGGAGCCGGAGCTGAAGCTGCTGTTGAAGCTTCTGCTCCTCTGTTTGGGTTGTCTTCTTGTGTCTGGCTTTGGCTCAGATTATCTTGGTCCATTTCTTAAGATTTCTGTGATAACAAAAATAACAATAATGTTGCTTAATGCACGTTATTGTTTTACGTCTTAGGAATTTAACATCCCTGAAGATATGCTGTAATGTGATAAGGAAATACATTTTTAAAGCAGATAAGAAGGCACAGAGAGGATTTATAACACTGAAAAACTGGACAGCAGAACATGCAGCCTCTTTCACAAATGACAATTCAGTTCTGCTGATGAGAGTAGGGCTGTCATGAGATCCTATTGACCCAGCAAGAAAACAGAGTGAGTCATTCAGACTCCCACCATCGTGACTGTCCAATTACCTGCCTTCTCATGGCCTCGGAAAGAGCTGAGTGTATTGATTAAAGAAAATCTGAAGGAACAAAATTCATTAAAAAAAAAACAACAGCTGGAGACTAAGAAGAGACGAGAAGAGACGTGCTCTCTCTGTGTGTCCTAACAGCTTCGGGATGGATGGAGACTCGGAGAAAAAAAAAAAAGGCTGGACACAGTTAATCATCCTCTCCAGTAGTACCTAAGCTGCCTGCCAGTCCTCCAGTAACCAGGGAGATGCTCAGTCAGTTCATATCAGCTCAGAGCACCTGCCACACTCTAACACGAGGAACCGCTGCATGGTCCAGAACAGCGAAAATCAACCGCACGGAATAAACAACAACAACAACACAGAGAGACAGAGCTGCAGAGATATCAGACACAGCGAGCAGAGGAGGAGGACAGAAATAAACGGGGATTTTAAGCCAAAGAATTCAAGTAACAATCCATTCAATTATTGTGTGAATACATGTCTCCTTTGCATTCCTATGTTGCTGACACAATAGCAATTCAAGCTATTGGATTGCTACTGATTTTCCAATTTCTGATTTAAATGAACCTCACGTGCAGCATTTTGACACACACACAAAAAAACAACATAACCGAGTAATTATGGTGATATCCATGATGGCTGAAGACAAAAGGGTGTCATGGCGCTTCAGTCAAAAAATATGGCCATGCAATTAATGGAAAATCAAATGGAGAAATAAATTAGGCACAGTGTAGCCCACGATTGTTCATCACCAAAGCAACGACTCCTCAGATGTTAAATAAAATTTAGTTGGGGACACGGTGTTGTGCTTGTGGAGCCTTAAAAGAGCTGATTTGGACACAAAACGGAGGCAGCCCGACCCAGAAACATCAGTCGGCTGTGGCTGAGATCTAACACATGAGAAAAAGGGCAGAAAATATTACGAGGGTGAGGAAACCGTTTGGCTGCAAACCATGGTAAACATTAACCCATCACGTTCTGGACGTGACTGAAACGACATCCTGTGCACTATGGACGTATTTTGGGTCAGTATAAGGAGAGAGGGCTATCTGCCTGGGGACACAGAAACAACAAAGCTCTCTCATAATTATTCACATGACCTTGAGCAGACGGAGGCCATGACTTTCATGCGGCGAGGGGAAGGCTGCCTCTGTATTCCACATGTGCCCGGAAACACGCTGGTCTTTCCGTCCACCAATAACCTGGTGTCTGGCTGGGCATAATGTATTCCTATGGTCCATGTATGGCATTTAGTGGGGAGGGGGGAGCGTGGAGGAGGGTAGCTGGGTGAGTGGGCACACGTGGGAGTGGGTGGCTGCAAAACGAGCTGAGTGGGGAAGTGGGAGGGAGACGAGACAGCCCATTCAGTGGCAACACAGTGTCTCTTTGCAGAATGTCTCCAAATTGATCCTCTCACACTTCCCTCTGGCACCGTCTATTTTTCCAAGCTTTAATCCCCCCCTCCCTCTATTTCTTATCGTCCAATTTCTCTAATCCTTCCCCTCTCTCCTCATTTTTCCCCAGACTCTGTTGTTCCCACCTTTACTGTATGGCCGTTGAATCGCTCACCCCCATCGATTTAGTTTCTCCCATCCTATATTTTTCCCTTTCACATCAATCTATTCCTGACCTTAAATCTTTTCATTCCTTCCCCCTCTTCTCCCCTTCTGCACTCTGAGGTGACACTTTCGCTCCTCCTGCGACTTGCTCTGTATTGTTTCCCCTCAGCCAACCGCCTCTCAGCCACTATCAGTGACGTCAACATGCCACAGTCCCAATGGCCCCCCATCACAACAAACGGACATAGATCATAATCAGTGGGAATGCATGTTTGTGTGCTCGGCAACACGAGAGCATGTTTAAATCACGTATAAGCGAACGCACTAAAGTATCTGGGAACCTGCTAGATATGTGCTTAATTAACATTTTGACTTTGTATAATTTGTTATAATTGTTTGTTTGTATTTAGGAAAACATTTTCTATATTTTTCTGCACACCAAAATCTAAATACAGTACACCTCATCTTTTCTAACACCCAAAAATGCTTATTTCCTTTATGCAATTGCAAGAGACACATTTGCCTTTCTGGGAACTGTTATGGCAGACTACCACTTCGTATTCCGCTCACATTCACAGAGGAGAGAGAGGAATGATTTGATACTAACAAATGTGTCATAGTTTTTACAAGCACCCTCCTGAGGGGGTGAGAGCGCAGAGAGCCAGGAAGGATGTAGTGTAACCCAAACAGCAGGCTCTAGCCAGCCTTCTTGGCTCCTTCGGTGGGATTAATTGACAACACAGATAGTTTGGGATGACTGAGTCAGGCGGATGGTCAGAGGCCATATTGTTATATTCTTTAGGGTTATAGGGAAACTATGTATAGCCTCACACCAAATGATCTTTCATCTTACATCACTGGCTCTGTGTGGCTGAGCTGCGTTGACACTGTGATTCCAGCCTTAACACTGATCACATTTTGCCCCCTTCCAGTGTTTAATGTTGAATTTACCAACCAAGCAGAGTGATGGTGTTGAGGGCCTCCGGAGCCATATGCCCCTGTGACAGGGATACTAATGATGACCCGGACACGGACAGAGAAGACACCGGCAGCTGCTGCCACAGCTGTAAATGGCTCCTCCAGGTCCTAGTGCCACTGAGCAACGCTCCCCTGTATCCAGGGGGCTTCTTCTTCTGATCAGGTCACAGCAAAGACTGCAGGACGTCAAAAGGATTTTGCTTATAGTCGAACACTTAAGACACGTGCTGACAACATACAGTACAATGTCTGCACTGCAAAACTATGTTGTAGCTTGCGATGTCAGATTGTGTCAGTTAACAATTACAGAAATCAGCCAAATGGAAACTCATGCATTCCGCTTAAAAGGCTCTCTGTGGAGAAAAATGGTCACTGTGTTGTTATCAGACACAAAAGCAACATCTCATTTACCAAATACGAGCATAAGGACATTACACAATGACAAGTAATTAGAATGAACTGGCTATAGAATCAAATTCAATGACAAAAACTCATTAGCAATGATAAAAAAAAACAGAAATGCACTGTGCTGGCTTGTGAAACAGCCCCAGTGCTTGCGTGCCAATGTCTGCATGTGCATGAACTTGAAGCACCGTCTTAGAGAGAAGTCGGTTCATTGCCCACATTTTCCTTCCTGCCCTTTTACAAGTTGTTAAAAAGGAGTGAAGCAACACAACTTGCTCAAAGTTTCTACGGCAGCATCAGTTGCTGTTCCAACAAATACTGAGAAAACTAGTTAGGTGAGAAATAATCACTGCATTTAGACTACAATTGCATGCACTGTTTTGGAATCTGGTGTAGCTGCTGTCAGAAAAATATACTCAAGTGTAGAGCCATTTAGGCCTTTTGAACCATGGGTTTACATCTGTTTGATGTGCATGTAGACATATCTAAACATATAAGCTAAATGTAATGATGGTAAATAATCAGAAGGTTAAAAATACTGTTATGTGAGGAAGGTTCATGTGTGAACTGTCCAAGACAGCTTTGATAGGCCCTCCGTGTATAATTTCACCTGCTTAGAAGACACTGTGCAAGACCACAATGTTCAGGACACCAGACAGACTGAATAGATATTGCATAAGGTTTTGATATAAACATGACCTGCAACTGCTACACATGAGGGTAGAATCAGGTGATTATGATACACCGGTGAGCCGATGAAGCACATTGAGCAGGGTAAAGAATTTTATTTAAGTTAATGAATCTGTGGCAATTTTCGGTTGCTCTCGAAACCAACTGGGTTTGTTTGTACTTTCTGCTCAGTGTGCAATAAACCTCCAAGTTGACTAAAGATCACTGACTCTGCTCGTTTTCTTGGTCTCAAGTGTGTAAAATAATTTTCCGGCACACTAAACATTATTCTCCTTGTAACTAAATCCTCACTCAGGGCCTAAATTACATGTATGGCAATGTAAGAGTAGAGGTAAGGCTCATGTCACAGGACAACATTTATAACACGAGTCAGTTATCTGAAAAAGCTTCTGACCAAACATGCAAATATACCCGACAGCCAAAAGAGGACTTTATCACAGGATGTGGCATTTGATATCTGGTGCATGGTGTATGTAAACACTAGAATACAAGGTCTACATTGTACGCTTTCATGTTAGGTAGATATTAACATACTGGGACAGACATGACGGATACCTCGGCTGGAAAAGGAGAGCAGCAGCAGAGTATTTAGCCTAATTACACTCAAGGACATTTTTTATGGCTGTTAAAAAGGATGAAGGTCAATTTAAGTGTGTTTTCCATCAAATATTGTGTCAGACACTGAGTGTGCATGCATTCATGTGTGTATGTGCAAGAGATCAGAGGAAGCCTGTGTGATTCATCAGCAGGGTTTCTGGCATTGCAAAAGGTGGGAAATAGAGGATTTAGTCAGTTTTATGTGACAAACACATCAGTGTCTCCTCTCATGTAGACACATCCACAGCACTGAGAATCAGGTTTCAGGGTTTTCTTTTGCAGGTGCCTGTTTGCATGAAACTAAAGTAAACAACAACATCTCCCGTCTTGGTTAACAGAAAGCATGTGCAATTAACTCCAAACAGCCCTGATAGGTTTCAAGCCTGAACACAACGCATGCGTGCAGCTGATTAATCATCACCTTTACCTGTTAGGGTTCTTCTCTGTTGAGGATTTTCGCAGCTGAGCGGTTCCTGCAGATGAAGCGATCGATCAGGGGAGACGTGGATTTCTAAGAATCACTCTCTTCTAACCTAAAACTTTCCCTTCCAGCTGCCTCCCAGATGAAACCATCGGCATCTCAGCGCCTATCTTCCTTCCTTCCTTCCTTGGTGGGGGGACGGCAGAGAGGAGGGGGAGCAGGTGGGTTCGGAGCGGTGCAGGGGGAGAGGTCTGTCAGTCAGCCTACATCTCTTTAGAAAACATGCCCGTCTTCTCCTCCTGCGTTTCGAAGACGCAGCTGCAGCAGCACGCCCGCTCCCGGTGCCCTTCAAATTACAGAAGACGTCCGGGACGACGCGGGAGGCAGCGCTTCCGTAAACGAGCAGCCGCTGACTGCCAACGATGTCGGCTCGATGATTACAGTACAGCCCGACTCCGGAGCTCACAGAACTACGGCAAGTAGAAAGGACATATCACGGCAACCGAGCAACATGGCCTCCGACTCCCAACTGACAGATCTCTGCTACACGCTCGTGCACCGACTCGACACCGGTTTCCATGTGAACATATGAAACTATGACGTAAGCCGGTGTCAGGGTGCGAGCCTCAGTAATCCTCGACGTGAGCTGCGGTTCTATGTGATGTCAGTCTATGGTGAGGCTCTGCTGCCGCCTAGTGGTCGCTGTGGTGGAGTCAGAGCAGCAAGGGGGGCGGATGGCCTTTAAAGGTCCCATATTGTACCCTTTACAGTAAATTAATGAAAGTCTCACATGTCCCCAGAGTGTGTCTTTCTTTTTTTTTTCTTTTTTTTTTTAGCTCAATATACTGTTAAGATTGCCTATTTTACCTATTTAGCTACTGAATATACTAGTGTCTGTAGCTTTAAATGCAGCTGAGCCTCTGCTGTCCACGCCCCCTTCAGGAAGAAGACTCTCTCCGAGTATGTGGGTGCGTTCTCATAACCACACTACCACACTTTATATAGATTTAGTATGTCTCAAAAAATAATTAGTGTTAGAATTAAGTATTAGTATGTCAAATGAAGTATGTGAAAAATAGCCGGATGTCCTACTACAACAGATTTTCCAGTGTGCCAGCCAGCATTCTTTTCTGGCCTACAGTCCTCTTCACAGTTTCATTACAAATGTTTTGGAGTCTCATGGAGTATAAACAAGTTTGAGACACTGAGAGCACAGACCAAGCAAACTTTTTTTTTTTTTTTTCCTACTTTCAGTAGGCTATGTACTACAGCTGCCCTCACAAAGTAAGCACTGTTTATATGCAGTATACATACAATTGGGACATACTACTCAATCATAATATTGCGCCTTAAACTTTGACTGTCGCAGTCTGTAATGTGAACTGAACCCCCATGCTCCTTTACAGCGAAATAATGAAAGTCTGACATGTCCCCAGAGTATATCTTTCTTTTTTTTTTTTTTAGCTCAATATACTGTAAAGATTGCTCATTTCACCCTGACTATTTAGCTGCTGCCGTTAATGTCTGTAGCTTTAAATGCAGCTGAACTTCTGCTGTCCACGCCCCCTTCAGGAAGAAGACTCTCTCTGAGTCTGTGGGTGCATTCCAATATTTATACTACCATACCATGTAAAGATTTATTATGTCTTAATATAAAGTATCTAGTATGTCCAAAATTGCAGGATGTCCAACTACAACAGATTTTCCAGTGTGCAAGTCAGCATTCTTTTCTGGCCATTCTGACCCACAATCCTCTGCACAGTTACACAAAATACGTTGGGTTGACTCACACAAGTATAAACAACTTTGAGGCGCAGAGAGCACAGATAGAGCATATATAGTATGTCAAATATAGTATGTCCAAAATAGCAGGATGTCCTACTACAACAGATTTTCCAGTGTGCAAGCCAGCATTCTTTTCTGGCCAGTCTGACCCACAATCCTCTGCACAGTTATACTACATCCGTTATGGTGTCTCATCCAAGTATAAAAGTTTAAGCCACTGAGAGCACAGATGGAGCATACTTTTTCTTTATACTTTCACCACGTACTACAGCTGCCCTCACAAAGTATGCACTGTTTATATGTAGTATACATACAACTGGGACATACTACTCAATCATAATAATGCACCTTAAACTTTGACCGTTGCAGTCTGTAATGTGAACTGACCCCCCATGCCCTTTACAGCAAAATATTGAAAGTCTGACATGTCCCCAGAGTATGTTTTTCCATATTCAGCTCAAAATACCAAACAGCTGCAAAGAAAACCCTGCAACTTGATTCTCACGACAGTGTTCTGCAGTGCAACGCCAGTGGACAACAGAGGAAATGGCGGACAGCAATACCGCTGCGTCAGTAATGGTGGTGAAGGATATTAAAAAATGTACAGTACATTAATTTAATTACATTTTAATTTACATTTCTTTACATTGTTAGGCTATAAAGAAGTTCACTTTTGCCATTACCTAGAACCCCCCAGAGCTGGATAGCCTCCCATCTTTACAAGCCAGTAAGAATTTAACCTGAGTGCTATGACTATGAACCAATAGTTGACTCATTTAAACTAATGTATAATCCTGCCCCCTTGCTCCCTGTTGCTTATGAGGTGAGCCATTCAGATTGAGCAGCTGCCTCACATTCTGCCAGGTTATTTTTTAAATGGCCCTCTGCAGTGACACCTAATCAGAGAAAAACCCAGCTGTGATTTATTTTGTTGGTGGATTTCAGATTTGACCCTGTCCCCCCTTTGATTTGAAGAGTATGAAAAGTAGAAGAACAAAAGCAACATGTTGGTTAACGGGCCAAGGTGTGATCTAGCTGAGGTTTGGATTACATGAAATTGGGAATGAGTAATCAGATTACAAAAAATAAGGAGTTATAATGAGCCTAGATTGTATTTTTTAAAGGTGCAATTAGATTATAGTTACTTTGTTGAGGATTATTGATTAAGATTGGGTTATATCGTTAAAATGTGGCAATTTTAAAATTATGAAACATTTTTCATGACATCCAATACATCCAACATGTTGTAGAATACACAGTAACTTGTAGTTTGTGCAAGTACTAATTTTAATTTGATTGTAACATTATATGAAAAATGTTTGTTTGTTTTTTTTTGCATTGAAAATTCTGTGAGGTTTTTAAAGAAAAAAAATTTGTATTTAAAATTTTGTGGCTGCATCCATTTTTTAAATAAGGTGCTATATTTTCAATGTTTGATTTTGAAGAAATCCAAAAGAATTCAGATTAGATTACATTTATTTTCTAATTCACTGGATTATGTCACTAATTGCAAAAGTTGCCATGTAATTTGTACTGAGCAGCTAAACTACATTTCAAGGTAATCTCACCCAACCTGTGATTTACCCACACATTAGTAGGAGGACCCAGCCTAAAAATATCAGTACCACAAAAATATGTCAAAACTATATTAAAACCTCTTTTTTAAAAGGTCTTGATCTCATATTCTACTTGGCATTTCAGTCGTCCGTTCTATTGAGGCACCAGTTTAAACTGCATAGAGGCTGATGTACAGACATTCCTTCATCCTCTTCATTACATTTTACAACTAATGGCAATAAACCTACAATGGATAATGCACTTTAATGGTGGGAATTCATTAAAAATGCTTTTATTTAAAAAAAATTCAATTCGCAGTAACATAGACGTAGTTTAAATTACAAAATAATATAGTAACATGGATGCTCCTTACTGAAGAGTTCAATTTACAAAGCAATAGATTAGCAATGGTGCACATTTGTGTAAAGTTATCCATGAATTGAAATTAATATCAAACATAAATATATCACAATAAAGAGTTGGAGCTGATGTGCCTTATACCATATAACAATTAAAACTCTTGTTGATTTGTAGGAGGCTAAAACACGTCTACACCTTGCCAAAGCATGCGATAAGATGTTGCTGTGGCAACACCTGAGGGCCCCTCATCAGTCTCTGTGACCTCTTAAATGTCTGTGGCATTTACAAAATTAATGAGTCAAAAACTGTACCCGCCTAAGTGTGTG
>OMNN01028476.1:0-20964 GCA_900302755.1 Chromis chromis | reverse complement strand
GGGGTTCTGCCTCCTTTGTCGCCGGCCTCTAGCCCCGGCCTCTAGCCCCGCCTCCCTTTTAGTTTTGTTTTGGGCCCTTCTCACCGGACCCCGGATTCCCCGAGCTTGCCTGCCCTGTTAGTTTGCTTTTCGTTAGTACCCTGTTTTGTTAGTTTAGCTTAGTTATTTCATCAGAGGTTTTCTGAAATTTCCCCCTCTGTTGTTAGTTTAGAGTTTTAGTAGGTTTTTGTAGTTTCATTTGTTTTTTGTATGAGGTTTGGTTCAGCTTTTCCACAGAGCTTAGTTTCCCCATTCTGTATTGTTTTGAGTGTGTTTCTGTAAAAATAAATCTTTTGTTTACTCTGCCAATCTCTGTCTGCTCTCTGCGCCTGGGTTCCCAGACCCCCCCGTAACATATAGACAGTTATGGTAAAATGTACCATCTTTGTAGTATTTTGAGCTGACAAATTGACATATTCTAGGGACATGTGAGACTTTAGTCTTTAGTTGAAAAGGGGCACAATACAGATCAATGAATTTTACTTTTTTTTTCCTTGAAAGAAACTATTTATTTAATTTAAATCAAGCAAAAGCTAGTGATGACTGTGACACCAACTGACCCTTTGATTTATTTTGTCCGATTTGGATATGTCATTAAATCGTATTATCTCAGAACATTATACCGAAGTTTTGAGATTTCTGTTTCTCGATTCTGTCCCAACTTGTCACTACCAAGAAACTGAAGTTTACCGAAAGAGAACCAGAAGTGTTCATATTTACAGTAAACCCAACACAGTATGAAATCGAGCAAAGAGCCATCTAGTGCAAACTTAGCTGGAGCAATCATTATAAATGGAGCATCCTAAAGAGCATCTCAGCTATCTTATGCACGGACTAAATGGTAAGAATGCACCGATCAGGCATAACATTGTGACCACCTGCCTAATATCGTGTTGGTCTCCCTTATGTTGTCAAAAATGCTTTGAACCATTGGGCATGGACAAGAGGACCCCTCAGGGTGTCCTATGGGGTCTGGCACTCTGGATTGTGCAGTGGGGCCTCTGTCAATCAAACATCCTGTTGATGCTTGATCACAATGGGGTCTAGGAAGTTTGGAGGTCAAATCAACATCTTGGGCCATTGTCATGTTCCTCAAGATGTTCCTGATTGTTTGATGTTTTTGCCATGTGGTGGGGTGCATTTTCCTGTGGGGCTAGGCCAGTGACAATTGGGATTTCCATTTCCATGAGGGAGTGTGCTTGTTCTGGGACAATGTTTATTTGGGTGTCTAAGTCTTATCAACACGGATGCCATAATCCAAGGTTTTCCAGCAGAACACCACATAGTACCAATATGATCAATGTTATTCACTTGACCTGTCAGTGGTCATAATGTTGTGGCTGATCGGTGTATTTCTACAGTATAACACAAGAATGAGATTTGTTAGGTCTGTTGTTGGTGAGAAATCTGGGTTTTCAGACACAAGGCCTGGGAAGCTAGTTGGAGCTGCACTGTTGGTTCTTACATGGTTTGGTCACTTTTGACATCCCTGCATGGCATTTCTTTGGAGATTTTCCCTCCCTCCCACAGACACAGAGACCGATAGCAAGGGAGATAGAGAAGAAATGATGAAGCACAGAGCTACAAGCACGCACACTTCCTCCTATCTCAGTCTGTCTGTCACCGTGTCAACTATCTCCACAGCCGTTGGGTGTCACACTGGTGTTGAGCTGTCTCCCTGTGTCACTCTTTTGTTCTGTTGTGAAGAAAGCGCAGGGCCGCAGCATCAAAGTATGAATGACTTGAAAGCTCTGATCTAAATGTCCACACACACAAGCATGGGCACAGCTTAGAAATAATAAGGCCTGCACACACACACACACACACACACGCATGCACAGAGGACACACTGTGAAATTCAGTCAGTTCGGCTGGCTTTGTAGACAGCATCTGTTCCGCGCCCCGTCATCCTCCCTTTGCACCCCACCCTCTGTGACAGGTGGAGGGGATTCAGACTCGCAAGCTAAGAAGACACACACTAAAGTCACTGACACATGCTTAGTGTTTCGCCTACACACACACACACTCATATATACACACCTGCTGTGGGTCAGTGCTACAGTGCCCTGTGGTGCCAGGCAGGCTGAGCGGCACATTGCATGTTTACACCACCTGCTCTGAGGCCAAACACAGGATGAGGGATTGGAGCTGACAGCACACAGAAAAACAGCAGCACACATACAGTAGACAGATGTACATAAAACCCTTCAACTACCCAGGAAGTCAACACAGTCAAACATATTCTGTCTTACACACACACAAACGCAACACTAAACCCATCCATCTCAGTTAAATGTGTAAACCAGTCTTCTTGTAGCTGAGGAGTGTTCTTACTCAGAGACTTGTAATAGGTAGGGCAGCAGCTCAGCTCTTTACTAAAACAACACTGACCTTTTGGCCTTTGACTAATTTCTAAAAACACAATCTTGCAGACTAGGGCTGACCCTCGCTGCACAGCATCAACACACCGTATATGGCCTCTACACCAAATCTGCTGGGTTAACCATTGGTTTTTGTAGTAAAATTTTGCATGCGGTGATATAACAATAACATACACCAATCAGCCACAACATTATGACCACTGACAGGTGAAGTGAATAACATTGATCATATTGGTACCATGGTGTTCTGCTGGAAAACCATGGATTTTGGCATCCGTGTTGATGAGACTTAGACACCCAAATAAACATTGTCCCAGAACAAGCAAACTCCCTCATGAAAATGGCAGTCCCAAATGTCACTGGCCTACCCCTGCAGGAAAATGCATCATCCAATCAGGAGCATCTTGAGGAACATGACAATCGCCCATGATGTTGATTGGACCTCAAAACTTTCTAGACCCCATTGTGATCAAGCATCAACAGGATGCAGTGGAACAAGTTTGATTGACAGAGGCCCCACTGCACAAGCCAGAGTGCCCAAATGATCCACTGCCAGACCCCACAGGACACCCTGAGCAGTCCTCTTGTCCATGCCCAATGGTTCAGAGCCTTTTTGATGACATAAAGGGGACCAACACAATAATAGGCAGGTGGTCATAATGTTATACCTGATCGGTGTACATATTGATAAAGACAGAATCAAATCACTGTGCTTAGAATGGTCATTAAACAAAAGATTTTTTTTTGGCCTTTTATGCCTTTATTGGATAGGACAGTGGATAGAGTAGGAAACGGGAGAGAGTGGGGAAGGACATGCGGTAAATGCCTGAGGTCAGAATCGAACTGGGACAGCCGCTACGCCTCTGCACTTGGGTCACGCGACATAACCATTAGGCTATCGGGACGCCCCAAACAAACGATTTTAACACGTACAAAACTGAACGGAACAGTGATTTTCAAAGTCTACAAAAACTGAACTGAAACAAAATATCATGCTTTTCATGTAGTAATGCAGTTTTTGAGATAAGTATTATGCAGTGCAACAGGAAGCAGTAAAGTTGTCTGGCTTAATCAGCTTTCCCAAGAAAACTCGGTTAACTCAATATACCAGAGACTGGGCATGCTGGGTAACTTTCTGGGGAATTTCTTGTCTTCTGAGGCAAACATGCCACAGGGCATGAAGCTGTGGGTTGACAATGTGTGTGTACATGTGTGTGTGCAAGTGTAGGAGCTCTCCTGATAGTGCTTCTATTTTGGAGAGACTTGTGCGGCGGAGACATTTTTTAGTTATCTGCTGTTTCCAGCCCTGAGGAGGTGAGAGGCAGGTCTGCATCCATTCTCAGTGTGATCAAGCCGAGCTGCCAAAGAATTGGGAGAGTGAGTAGGTGCAGCAACCTACACACACACACACAAATATGTATTTGTTTAAGTAGTAATTGTTCCACATAGTGAAGCCTGCTGATAATTACATTTTATACCATGACAAATTGGTGGACAAACAATTAGCTGACTGTTAACTGTGCTGAAATTGCCTGGACAAAGAAGGCATGTCGCTGAATATGGATGCATGAAGTACAGAGACATGAACAAGCAAGCACATGCACGTAGCAACTGAACAAATATAGCAGACCTCCTTTGGTGGATTCCTCACATTTCTCTGTAACACTCAAGTACATGTTGGTCCTTCTCTCTCTCTTGAAAAATTACAGGGTAAAAGAAAAAGCGGGATCATGATGCAGAGAAAAGAGAAGAGAGAGGGAGATTGACCAGGGCGGGGGGAGGGAGCGATGATGGGTTCAGGTGTTCAGGAGCAGCTGGTCTTTAAATAAAAACAGGAGGGAGTGGGCGGATGGACAACAGAGAGAGAATGGGGGATAGGTGTATAAAAGACTAGATTAATATTTCTTGAGAGACATGCAGAATAATTAATAGAGACTGCATTATGATTGACATAAAATAAAAGAGTCACTTGCACTCAGTTGGCTGAGACAGTACACAATGCATAATGTGTGCTGCACTGTGTGTACTGTACACACAGATACAGTGGATGACAAACTGACAAACACAGAAGGCTCACTGTCTGATTCTACGACATGGTATCTTGCAAACACAGGACTAAGTGTAAGCTCGCTCACACACACAGGGAGCACAGCAGGCTGTGTACAAGAGCTCAGCTCTGTCGGCAAACAATGCCTTATGGTCGCTGTTCTTCAAATCTGGACATAAATTGAGTAAACAACATAAAAGCAATCTGAATTATCTCACAGAAGACGTAGATAAATGTACGCTGCACTGCTACCGCCACACCCCCACCCCTCCTCCTCATTTGATTGCGCTTGTAGTTTGGTTGCCTAAAGCCAAGCTGACAACTAAAATGAGATTAAAAATGAGAATGAAAACAGAGATTGGATGTTTTACAGTCAGCTGGCCCTGCATATTCCATTTCTCTGTGGCAAGCACCTGAAGCTTTTACAAAGAACTCTATTTGAGAAGTGTTGCATGATTGATAATGATGAAGCTAAGCTAATATGAGAAAAACGTCTGGTAACAGAAGCTTTAAAACTATTAATTCCACTTCAAATGTATGCATGATTGGGTATGGAATTTTAATAAATACTTTTGAATACTTCATCTATTGATATGGCTGGCTATTTTTTGTTTTTTAGCATTTCTTGCAGAACTGCTTTTAATACCTGCAAAGGCATCTCAGAGTGCCCATATAGCAAAGACAGATATTCTATAGGCTTTGGCACCCTCTGCAGGATTTAAGAGGCACCACCAAATCTAAACAGTAGCCATTATCCCAAAATGAGCTTTGGGCAACAAACAAAAAGCACCTTCATTGAAAATCACAAGATATTAGATTAACTTGACCAAACTGAAAGGCAAAGACTTAAATTAGAATTACAAAAAAATAACTTTAGACTCAAAACATAAGCCCACATACATTATTTGCTGTTAAACATGCCAAATAAGGTACATCTGAATTAGCATTAATTGGGAAAACAAACAGCCTTTACCCAAATACATGCAATGGCACGTTTGTTTTTCAAATAACCCTGCTGTCTGGGCAGTATCAGTATATGTAGTATCAGGTAGTGTCTTTGTATTACATTAACATTCACCAGCATGTTTAAGAACATTTTGTTGGCCATGTCAGTCTCTAGGTGGCACTGTGGCCCTGAATGAAACTGCTTAATCATGACATCATTCCTTACTATTGAACTATCAAGTGCGTTGCTTATGGAAATGTAATCATCTGCCTTTGTTAACTGAACAACTTCCATTGGTTGTCAAGGTATCACAGATCATTCTGTACAAAACACATCTGATACATGAACACGGTGGCAGGAAAAAGATTAAAATGGAAGAGAACATGGTGTAAAAGTGCAGTGTCTGGCTACTGATGAGAAGCTGTATTGGCTCAGCGATGGAAGAATTCCCATGAAGCCTTTT
Organism: Chromis chromis; assembly: GCA_900302755.1. Taxonomy (NCBI): domain Eukaryota; kingdom Metazoa; phylum Chordata; class Actinopteri; family Pomacentridae; genus Chromis; species Chromis chromis. The sequence goes on along the minus strand of OMNN01028476.1, from coordinate 15,088 downwards.
CAAACTGCTTGATAAACGGGCACCCTGTAGTCAGCCTTTGCTAGTAAGATATGAGGATCCGGACACACTACAACTAATGGTCATTCTCTGCCCTTTAGACAAAATGACATTTAAGCCAGACGTCAGCTAGGGATGGATTTATGGAAAAGCTTTGTTTCCTAGCAAGCTCTGTTCATACTTCAGCAGCTAAATGGCTCATCAGGTCATATATAAACATTTCTATTTTTCTTTCTTAGCAACTAAATCGGGTATACAATTTGAACATAGGCCACTTATTAGCCCAGAGAACAATCTAAGCATTTTTTCGAAATGGAGTAGTGTACTCAAGACATAGTGTTCACAGGTTCAACTTAATTGTTCATACAAGTTTAAATTAAGACAGATGGACACAGTATTTCACTTTTTCCCCAAAGTTTTATTAAACAGTTTTCTTGTTTGCAGCCGCAACCTGTGGAGCAACAAAAATAGAAAAAACATGAGGCATATTCATAACTTTGGCCCTGCAGTAAATAAAATGTCCCTTTGAAAACTTGTTCAAACTTAAAAGTCTAAATTTAACCTTTATTGAAACTGGGACAGCCACTTAGAGCTAGCCATTTTACAAGAATGCCCTGAACATAGTATCTAAAACAATGAAAGCAGGTACTTGCTCTTTATGTTTGGGGGGGGAGGCTGCCATGGTTGGTGCAAATGATCTCAACGATTTAAACTCATTTTATTCAACTGCAATCATCTTCTTAGTACTGCATTTGTTTACAGTTTAGAATTCCGGCCACTGCAATAGTGCTTCAATAGAAGTCTACAACTTAGGGGAGTAAGATGCTATCAAAATGTAATTTCACAGGGAGTTGAGAGCAAACACAGTTTGGGAGAGAAACAGTTTTCTGTGTTACAGTTGCTGCCAAAAACACCATGAATGGTCTGACAATACATGGCAGAAACCTCGCTTGAAATGAAAAAGCATCACTCTCTCAAAAAGCCATCAGAAACTACACTACACAAGAGGGATTCAAGATGAGGTGGTAGTAGAGCCACACCAACATACGGGGCCCAGCCCAGGTCTGCTCATCTGCATACTGCTCATTAGCATGGGTAAACAAGGAGAAAACTGCTGCCATACGGTGGACTTGCCAAGCATGAAATTCCCTCCTCATGTTTACCCCTTTTACCCTTGGATTATCAGAACGTTGCTGCCTCTCTCTTGATTTTTGACAAGCCCCAACTGCGATTTGTTTTGTAGTAAAAGCTAACAAACAATTCCAGTAGTGTGTCATACAAGACACATAATTCACTTGGCTGGCAGTGGAAAATTTGCCCAAGGACAAGTGCTTTAAAAAAAGATGCTTGCATGCTGAAGTGATACAGAGGCCATGTACTCCCACAACAGACAAGGTGTCGCATCAAAGCAAGGGATGAGATTTCTGTGATGATCACACATGCTCAAGGCACTACCCCGAGTTTGTTGGATCACATGATGAAAAGAAAAAAAATCATACTGTCAGTATCAGTACAATCTTTGCCTGGCCAGCATGAGGTTGCGATGACATTCAACGACTGAACTGAAGAGCCCAATACTGGAGCACTTAAACTTCTAGCAAGGAGTGAAATCAAGGTGTAACATGTACACACGTAGTGCAATCGTTACCCCAAGTGTTTCGTTAACAGATAAACTAAGGTAATAAATACACTGCCAATAACAGACAACACCTGTATTGTGTTTCACTTTGTGTGACAGTTATTTTAGTGCAAATTCAGGTCCAAGATGAACCAAAGGCAACACCGTGCATTTAAAAACATTTTCAAAAACACAAATTAAGGTGGTCTGTGGCATCACAGGTATCTGACACAAGTCAGAAAACCCACTGAATAAAATGCTACTGGGTTGTAAAAGCACCGTCCCAGTTCATCACAACTGCATTTAAGCTTTGTACATTGGCTGGAACTCATTACGCCTCAGACTTTTGTCATGGTGCTCCTTTACTAGCTAAACTCCCACAATGCTCTCTGCTTGCCACCACTGAAGTGCCCGCCTCCTCTGATCGCTACCGTGTAAGTCTTGCTAAGCCAGCCTATCCTATATAACAGTCTGGTTACACAACGCCATTATTCCAATATAGGGGGGAAACGCCCTGCCTTGTTTTTATTTCTTTAAAGAAAGCAGTCACCGTGAGCTGAGCTACACAAAAGACAATCCATTGTAAGTAACAGGGCTGCCTCACTGTATGATCACAATCCTCAGCAAAACTCAAAATTTTCTGTGCAATAGGCTGTTGCTCAGAGGTCGTTTTCAGTTATGATGAAAACGATAAGACAGATAGCGAAAGGAGGACAAAACCGAGAGAAATGATCCGTGGCTTATACCTATATTCTACATCCGGTGTCAGAGTGCTGTATGAAACAGTAAGAGGCTTCATCTGGTGGCACGACCAGGTACTAAAGCAAATTCACAATACCTGAAGTGTGTATTGTGTAGGAAAATGGTATCTGGCATTGGCAAATAGTAAATATTAAATGGCCTTTGTCGGAAGCAAAAAAAAAAAAAAAAAAAAAAAAAAAACCTTGATAGTGACATCCCTACTCATTAGCATTAAAAATGAGCAAACTGATTTGTCTCTTTCAGATACCATAGCCCTCATACTATTGTTTTAATATTATAAACATCTTCCACTGAGGAACAATGCACCTTCCCAATGTTCCCTGCCAACCTTAATTTTTGCAGTTTTTCAGGGTTGTCCTCTTGTGCACCACAGCCTTTGAATGTACCATATTTAAATTTTAAGGACAAACTACTGTATGAGTAAATTCACATATGCTATCAAGTGGCATCCATAATGTATGTTTTACTAAAAACAATTAGTGAGGAGATTTGTTTGTCACCTGGCCAGCGATTCTATCGAGGTCTCTGGTTCCCTGGGAGGTTAGTCTGCGACCACTATAGGGGAAAAACAAACAAACTGTGAAACATACGGACACATAAATGCTTAAGCATTTATGCCACATAGAGCAGCAATTGTTAATTACTAATAATCACTACTGGCCCCATCAGTCAACGCTATCGCAGTCTGTGCCCACACAAGCCACAAAACACACTACATTATTAGTGATGGGAATCTTTGACAATGTCATGATTAAAATATTGTTAAAAAATTAACTGTTGGCATTTGAGAGTGAATTGAGATTTATCAAAGACACAAAATGTGATTCCAATCAGTTTTTTTTTCATCCACCTTAAACATCACACATATGCCTACTAATACATGCAGTCAGCTTTAATTCTGTACAAACGCATGTTTAATCATAGGGGTTGAAATTAAAAATCCATGCAGAATTTCTACAGAGCTAGGTAATGTATGAACACAACTGCAATTCACTACAATTTAACTGCAACAAACAAGTTGCAATAAACCAATCAAATTCTTGCTTTAAATATATTTTCATTGTGTGCAATATTTCATTGTCATTTCATGTTCAGGGGCAAAATTTCATCATGTGAAATATTACCCATTACCTCAGTATAATTGCTAGCAGGACTTTAGTGTTCTATTCTAGTCTTATTTTAGTTTACGTCTTATATTTCTGTACTGTGTCATACTATGTGATCGCTTTTCTACTCTTTAGGCACTGCATTTCTTGTTTGAGCAAAATCTGGAACCTGAATTTCCTTTAGGATTAATAAAGTTTTATCATATCTTAAGTTTTTATCTAATGGATACAAGCAACAGAGGCACTCACCCATTGGGATCCTTCTCAATCATCTTGAGCAGCTCAAGGGCCTGCAGCACCTTGCGAGCCACGTTCTTTGAGCCTACACTGTAGTGGGCAGGGCACACGCCGTTCCTCTTGCGAGCACCATAGATCTTGGTCATGGAACCAACGCCAGCACCACCACGGAGGTACAGGTGGCGAACTGTAGATGCTGCGGGAGCAGAAAGATGAGCGTTATGAATTACAGCATTTTACAGTGGGTTCTCCATACAACTATAAAATCAAGATGTTTGGATAAGCAGGCTCATGGTCTCAATAAGAAATCAAGAAAAAAGGAATAAGCAGTGCTGTTTCATGATCAATGAGCAAGACTCAAATCCATGTAAATTGCAAGCATTGAGACTACATCCACACTGCTCATTTAAAACAAATACAAGCTCTGTCCAAACAAGTATATTAGCACCAATTCAGAAATCTCAATCTAAACCAAAATGCCTAAGAAATGCATATCACATGACCATTCACGTAGACTGGACACATGTTTGTGCAAACAGGAACAGAGAGGGGGCTGCTTACACAAAAATACAACACAGAAAGAACAATAATGACAAAGGCCACAGATTTCTTTGCATAGACCACCAATGAGGTGGAACTGACACTCAAAGTAACACAAGACTGTCATGGCTGAAATAAACAGATTGGGAGCCATTGCATTTTTTTCCTATAGACAGTCACAAGACAGGAGCAGGACATATGAGGGATAAACATGTAGGTCTGTCTGCATCATTTTCCAAAGTCTCCGATTTTTACTTATCCAGACTCAAGTGCAATGTCAGCGTTTTCAAACTAGAATGGGGTCAGCAGTATTTCCAAAAGTCTCCATTTAAGAGGTCCTACAACAATGGAGAAGTCTGGATGCTAAGTGTAAATGTAGTAAAGGTTATGCATGAAATAAAAAATGAAGGTGTCAGTGTGGATATAGGCTGAGAATCAAAGCCTACTTAAAATTAGTAAAAGTATAAATCAAAAAACCCATCTGAATTATAACCACTTTGCAAATGAGAAACAAAAGTGCAAAAGAGGTTATCCAAGTCTCCACATTTGCAGTGTTTTTTAAGCATTATTTGAAGGTCTATATTTAAAAAAAAATGTTGCCCAAACATAAGCATAAGTAGTCACAAGGTGTCAGAAGTCTCAGTAGTTACCTCTACTTCCAACTGAAACAACTTGCAAGACTTGGAATCATTTATATTTTAACTTACCAGCTCTGATGTAGAACCAGTTCTCATCACTGGGGGCCAGCTCCTTGTGCTTTCCCAGCTTGACAAGGTCCACCCAGTCAGGCACCTTCAGTTTTCCTGACCTAGAGATGGATGAGAAGCATCAGCATGAACTCAACTACAGCATAACCACAATTAACACCTTGTTAGAGACTGATGAACATTGTAGTAACGCAGAAAATAAATCAAGTCCACTTGAAAGTACATTTAATATAATCATTTGTGGGGCACAATTAATTAAAATGGTAAGATTACGACGCATATGAGAAAATACTCACTTTTTCAGGAAAGCCGCCAGGGCACGGACGAACTCCTGCTGATTGACGTCTTTTACTGTAACGCCTGGCATCTGAACAATATGGAAGATTATCAAACGTTACACGGAACACAACTACAATCATCCAAAAACCTTTCGTTGGTCCTTATTAATACAACCCTTCTTAATAGTTCCAAAATTTGTTTCACTGCCCGATAACGCGATGCAACGTTAGCTTACAAGCGAGTGTAGTCAGCTTGTGAGCTCGGCAAATTACAACAGTGATGTACTACAAAAAAAAAGACATGCCACGTTCAAAATACCAATCAACAGCTCAAGAATTTCGGCCAGGTACATGTGTAACTTGCACGCTTTCAACCGGCATTTCAGTTTAGCTTAGGTTAGCTTAGCTTAACTAGCTGCTGTTCCCAACGAACCACATTAAGCCGTGAACACTTTTCGTTACAATTTATATATCGACAATTTACTAGAATCACAAAGTGATATCGGTTTCTGCAACACGTATAACATATTTTAGCGACGAATAGAAAACCGAATCGGCATAGCAAGTCGCTCGCTAACAGGCCTCAACGAGGTAGCATGGGGGCAGCCATTACTAACAGACAAGTATGAGCAATATTAAAAGCCTTGTTATAGGGTCAGTGAAATGTCTAAAGACCGTTCGCTTAAGTCAAAACACTTTATTAATGTATACGCTACATTCTATATCACTTTTGAAGACTACATACAAAAAAATCGTACTTAATTCAGTGTCAATAAACGGGGGAGAAAGAATTGTGCTTTACCTCGCTTGTAGACAGCGAACGGAAGAGGGTGGAACGGGGTTTCCAACCCGTGTTAAAACGGGCAAATCCCGTTTCATTACGCGAGACTAGAGCGTTGTTTTTTCCACCGATGCCGCTCATCACAGTCCACCGTAACCAGTCTAACTGCAACAGAAGACTTCTAGAGCACAGATTAAAAAAACATTCTGACAGATTTTCAGTCTTTAATTCTTTTTCATTTGCCGAAATACATAATTTACTTTTTTTTTCTTACTTTTATCAATTATAGTCTGTCTCAATTTGTAAATGTATATAAGTCGCAAATAAAGGGAAGCAAAAATAATAAACTATTGATTATCCTTATACATTCTAATGCTACAAAAATGTAGGCTGCCTTAACATGAGAGCACATACAAAAGAATAATCGATTTTTAATGTTATTGGTTCATCATGAATTCATCACCATAGCCTATTGCTCCTAAAATTGCAGCAGGATAAAGTTACTCACTGAATCCCTGTTCTTGATTTGTATTGTGACCATAATTTGTAAAATGTATCCCCCTTGATACAGCTCAGTGTGCCCTCGCCTATCGCTTGGGCCTTTTCTTTCAGACTGTGAGAACATAATTTGTATACACATTGACATGCTTCAGTGATTTTTTGGGAATACAGGCACATATTCTAAGATATAGTATAATTCTCAGCCTCCAGTTCAGTAAAGCTCATTTGAATGTAATATATATATTTTTAGCTCACAAAACTCAGGTTTCAACAATTATTTAGTAGCTCCAGGCTTTTTCTCTTGGTTGTTATTTGAGCTTTCTATAATGTATCATCTTTCTGAGTGAAATGTGTAAAGTCACAGGGATAACATTTTAGCTAAAAGTATACTCTTTATTGAGGGCATGCATGTCTCTGTGTAGGTATTTGAACTATGTATATATATATAAATACTCTGTTTTATGGAACAATGATTTTAGTTAGGAGAGTGCACAACTTCTTTTTATATCTCTGTTCATCATCAACACCCCCAACTCATGCCCACTCCATCAAAAATAACTCTCTCAAATTGGAGAGAAAATTAGAAGAATCTCAGAAAATCTGAGTGCAAAAGGTTTTTGGTATTAAAAGAAAGAAAAAATCGTATATCTGTGTACGGATGTGTGTGTGCATGTGTGTGTATCTTATTTACATAGTTCCCCAGCTGGCAGAGGTGGTTTTGCCCTTTACACATCTCAGACGGAAAGGGCAGCCATGCTCCAACATTGACACAATTGATATGTTTGCAAAGACAGGAGAGAGATAGAAGGCAGGTTGATAAGCAGAGGTTTATGAATCAGGTTTACTCTGTCAGTGGGGGCAGATGGAGTGAGAGGTGAGAGGGAGAGATAGACATCCTGGAGGGAAATAAAAAAGAAAGTCAAGTCACACAGAAGCTAGATTAGAGCTTTGTTTATACTATCTGTGTCATCGCAGGGCTTCACAACAGGTAACTGTACCTTTTTATTAATTTACCAGTTTAGAACAATATTAGCCTAATATTAGCCTAATATTATTATATAAGTCAGGCACCCACTGACTTTTCAGCGTCTTTAATTGACTGTGACTATGCCAAAAGGTTTGGCCCTATTGCTAGAATGTACTTTCAAAGAGCTTAATTGATTAATTAAGGTAATTAATTACATTGGGAGTGTCCAGTCACCAATTTGAATTGAAAATGCACACAAGGTGGATTAAACTCCATTAATTACTTCAGTAAATCATTTTTCCTGACGCCCTTCAAGTACTTAGACAGGAGACAACTGTGTAAAGTGATTATGAAGTGGTATAAAGAGGTTATTTCAACCAGTCGTGATTATTATGGAAGTGACGACTAACACCAAATGTTCCAAAAAGGTCAAACTAATTACATGGATTGGACAGGTGGCATATTGAGGCAGCAAATGTGCTATTTCAATATTCATCCACTCCGCTTTATGTGAGACTATTGTTTGAAAGCGCACTAAAATTAGCTGCCAATCATTTTTGAATTCATTTACTGAAAAATGACTCATTGGAATTACCAGGAGGAGTGTGCACTTGTGTGATTGAGTGTCACTGTTCATGTATTTACACATAAATGTCTATGTCTATTTGCGTTTCAGAGAACATGTGTGTGTGTGTGTGTGTGTGTGTGTGTGTGTGTGTGTGTGTGTGTGTGTGTGTGTGTGTGTGTGTGTGTGTGTGTGTGTGTCAGGGCTCCTGAGCCACCAGTGGGAGGTGTTTCCCTCTGGGAGCTAATGTAGTTGGCTTTGTCTTTCTCTTGCTGTGGGGTCCATGACAAGCTCTTCCTCAGGCTATGATGAGCTGATACCCAGGAGGCAAAGAGTCCGGGCTGGGCTGAACCAGTGAGGGATGCAGAGTAGGTTTAAAACAGAAAGGAGAAAAAAGGATTAAATAAAAGAAGAACAGGTTTGGAGGATGGAACAGAAAGAAATCGTGTACTATTAAACAAGTTTAACATAGCCAGGCTTTCTTTGTTTCAACAAAACCTAAAACCCCGGTCAGAGATAAAGTTTTTTTCTTCGTCAGGCTTTGCACGTACTCCTATAAAACTGGTTGTTTTAATGGAGAGCTATTAGGAATATAAAAAATGTAATACCATAAAAATCCCTGTTCTTGCAAATAAGATGAGAGAGGAATGCTGGCAGAAAATTGTTATTGCTGTAAGTTAATTTATTTTACCACTCAGTGAGCTCTTAATGCTGCAGCTTATTTCCACGGTGACAGCTGAACATTATAACTCTTAAACTTTGAACTTCATACATTTTGACGTGACACTCAAGAAGTGCATTCAGGTCTGACATTGTCCCATAATGAAGGATACATGGAAATCACTTATGTTTGTAGCCAAATCAAAATAAAATGAATGTTATGGATTGGATATTATTGTGATAAACCAGTAGACTAATCAATTTTCAAATCTGCGTTTTATTATCTGGTGATGTGATGCATATAGTTTGTGTTAGTGTAATTACACAACTATGTTCATTGGCATTTCTAATGTAAGCATGAAGTCTGCATATATTATCTATTTCCTCAGCTAAAAATCAATATTGCTCAGAGAGAATATTGTCAGGAAAAGAACTGGTGAAAGGGTCCTGCTTCTTACAGCTGATTTACATCCCAGACTCTGAACTGTGCAGCATCTGTTACGTGATGATCCAGCAGGTTAAAAAGAACCACCTTTGAAAATTCTGGTTTTAGGCTCAACATACCTCACTAACTCATAGATCTTGCTTCGTAGTACACCCATCAGGAGCCCCTAGCTATTTGCTAGTTCAAACTTCGTCCAGTTGTAATTTCAGTTTTTCAAAGGTCAAAATTGGTGCTTTCAAAGTTACGATGGATGTTTTGCTGAAATGTGAAGCTGCATTTCACTCCTGACTAACTTCCATTTTGCTAAAAGCTTCACTACCTAAGACATCTCTTATAATCGACTGGTTCCATTAAGTAACCTGCTAGTTTGACGAACATTTACTAAGAACTCAGGAACGACAACTAAATAAGTAGCGTGACCCAATCTAGTGGGGAAGATAATGTGGAAAATAAAGGGTACAAAAAGAAGACGTGGAAAGAAGAGAGAGGTAGTACTAAAAACAGTCGCGAGAGAGACCATATTTAAAAAGCTAGATAAGAGAGAATAAAAAAAGGAGATATGAAAGAAAGAATAGAAGGGAAGACGAGAACAAAGGAGAAAACATTGGAGAGGCAGTAAAGCTGGGGCTAAAGGATAGTCAGAGACATGTACAGACAAGCCATGAGAGAAAGTAAAGAGAATGACAGAAGATATGATTAACGTGGCGAATATAGTTAGTATTATTTGGAAAAAAAGGGAAAAAAGAGAGACCCACATTCAGAGTCTCATTTTTAGGATGTAATTGCCTCACTGTCCTGCCTCTGTATAAAACAGCAGTAAAAAGAAGCAGTGAGGACAAGAATCTTTTTTGAAGGGAGCTCTTTGATGCCACCTTCCTTAGTTTTTTCTGTCATCCGCAATCATTCATCATAACCTCCGGCCCAGTGGCTGAACAATTACCAATACAGAAGTTGTTGGCTTTCTCTTTATAGTACTATAAGGTCTTGACCTTGCTATGTAAAATGCCTTAAAGACATGCGTTGTGATTTGATGCCACATAAATAAAATTGAATTGTGTGCTTGCATGACGTGCGACTGAAAGACAGGCTGGATTAATATTTCACATGGCTTGCATAGTCCTCCCCCCACTGCAGCAGAAATCAGCATGCAGCTCTTGTGGGTATACAGTACTGTATGTGTGTTCTATGTGTGTGACAGGAGGGAAAAAAGAGAAACCCACTGAGAGGCACAGCTGAACGTTGTTGAATCATGCAGCTGGTATGAAGATAGAGCAGAAGAAGGAGGAAAAAAGACATGTAGCTTATAGGATTGTGAAAAAAACTATGAATAAATAGCTAGGGAGGAGAATGTGGGCGAACAAAGAGAGAATAAATGAAAAGAAGTAAAATGAAAGCTTTAAGGTATGCAACTTAAATCATATACAACCCTCCATCAAAACTGCATGAAGTCACTGCTAAAGGTGGAGTCAGTGATTCTGAAAAAGACTATTAATCTATAAAGGTAGTTAGCATATTTAGATAGCATGTGTTAGATTTACTGTCTCGCTCCCATTTCCCCCCATCTACTCTTATTTTCCAGGACAAATTGGAGTATTGTTGTGTAGATTGATCCAAGACACTTTATTTCCCATTTACAGTGCCAGAGTTGTGTATGAAGTTTTTTCAGCACACACAGATTAAACAGCCAGCAGACTATGTGAAAATCTTAACTGAATTAGACATAAAGTGACCTCGATAAGTATTGCTTACCCTACCTTTAATTTGAGCCCTGTGCCAAGCTCCCCATGTGTTTGCAATGGCAGCTAAACGATTTCTGACCTCACTTTAATCTAGTAGAGAAGACACATTAGGGTGTTAATGAAGTATATAACCTGTGGCTATGCTAAAAAATAATGCTGTTTGCCTAGGTGACTGTTAACAGCCATATCGCACATTTGACCCTTCATTTCTTGTCATCTCTGTGCTGCCTCCAGAGCATTTGAACCAGTAAAGACCCTTTTGATCGGTTCATGTCACTTCTGTGTTGGGCGGAGGTCATTAAGCCTAAGGGAAGACTTTGTCATGGTGCATCTTTACTAGCTAACTCCTCAATGCTCTCTGCTAACATTGAAGTGCCTTCTTCCTTTGGTAGCTACAGTACAAAAAAGTAAGAGAATTCACCTTGTACATATATATGGATGTATCGATATTTCCTTCTAAAAATAGTCTTTGGTTGACATTTTATCAACTTTTGAGGCCTCTAACATCAGTAGAAGTTGATGTAAAACAAGTATGACAAGATATGGCTCCAGTTTTCTTCTCTTCATACAATTATAGTCAACTCTGAACAAAAGCTGAGATAGTAGAGCAACACATTTCCTGAATTCTGTTTGAATTAAATCCCTTTTGTGAGGTTGTGTCTGAAGCACATATTGACATAATTGATTATATGATCTACTGCACCAAACCCAATATGCTGTTAAAGCCTAGTGAGTTTCTTACTTGCCGTTCAGTGAGTAGTCTCATCTTTTCACATGCAAAAGAACTGCTTTCCAGCTTTCCACTGAAGCTGTAGAAGCACCATCGGTTCTCACACCCACACAGACTGTCCGGCTCAGTTTACTGAACAATTATTTCCTGCTGTGTTGTGTTAGTTGGCAGCAGTAAAGAAGAGTGTAAATCCTCCTGGAAGTCACCTTGATAGATGTATCACATGCAGACAATCGCCTGGTTTTCAACATCTGTGGACTCATCCACTTGAATAGCACGCCACAGAGACTCGGTAAGCCTCTCAAACAATTGCCTCTCAACATCCACTGCAATTTCCTCTATTCCCCTCAATTACGGTAGCAGAGAGGGCAACATGCCCAGCCCTGTTAGTTGCCATTTTGCCAAAACGTTTCAAGTATTCATGCTTCGCTGGCGGCAGAATTAACTTCTCCTTTTGTTTTGGCAAGTCAACTGGCTAAATATGATGCCCAAGACAGTGACATTAAATGAGGATGCTTTCCAATATTTGTATCTTTTTTCACTTCTGAAAATACATCATTGGTTTGTCGTCAGCCTGTAAACTCAGATGACCTTACAGTCATGGGAATGAGAGGAAATGAGAGGAAATTTGACAAAGAAAAGAGGAAGATGGAGAGGAAGGACGTGCATATATGTCTTTACATGTCAGAGGAGATTGGGGTGAGGAGAAGCAATGAGAAGGAAGGAAAGAAATGAAGAAGATTGCTGTAAGGGGGTTGTGGAAAGAGCCATTATTTGAAAAATGTGTTAATGTCTGTCAGTAGAGGAGGAAAGAAGTTGAGATGGATTGCTCAAGTCCCTACAGTATATGCAGGGAAATGAAAAAAATAAACCAGGAGCAGAGTGATCGATTTGCGCTAATCTAGAGGCTCAGATGTGGATAAGTGGAACCAGCTGTTTCTGTCGTGTCGCATGTCGACGGTGCAACAGAACAACACACCTGTTAAATGACTCGCTGTTCGTGTGTCACCTGTAGCACGGCCCTTTATCAAGGGATACGTAAGGCTTGGAAGGGTGCATGCTTGGGGTTTGTTCATGAAACCAAACTTGTGTTTTCAGTTTGTGCTTTCATGGCAGTTTGCATCTGGTGCATTTAATCTATCAAACATTCACATGACTTTAACCAGCACATACTGATATTGTTTTTTCACATAGAAACTTATACCCTACCCGAACTTGTGATGACTTGTGATGACTTGACTTCTACATCTTTGGGTCTTCCAGTATACACAGAGTATGATGGTGTAATGTTAAAACAGATGACCTCTTGTGTGGACAGCTAATATGTAAGCTGGTTGTGTGGGGCCGATTTCAAAATTTGCATTATTAGAGTCTTACAGTCGCATACGTATATGCATTTACATGAACTATCTGGTAGTGGTTTGAATAGTAATAATGCAGTGAGATTTTTTTCTTTCAGGAATACCATGCTAAATATTTTTTCTAAAAACACAAAGAAATTGAGTAGAATTAACTTGTCTTTTCTCATTTATTTGATTTCCATTAAATTCAACATAAAATTTGTAGTTGTTGTAACTTCAGGTTGTTAACTTAAAGTGTTGAGTCAACACGTTCATTAAGTTTATAAAAGAAACTAAACTAGCATGAACTATTTAAAACGTAAACATCTTACCACTCTTCTTGTGTTTGTAGTCTACCGATTGATTATAGGAAAATGTGTGTAATAAAAGTTAAATTAAGTCACATTTGCGTCTATACACATGAAAAAAGCACAAACTATGATGAAACAGCTTGAACTACTGTAAGTTGTAATGTCAAGTGAAGAACTGACTCTCATCATCAAGCTCTGCAGAAGCCTGATAACAATCCTGATCATTTGAATCAGGTGTGTTGGAAGAGGGAAACATCTAAAACATGCAGGATAGTGGCCCTCGAGGACCAGGATTGGGGACCTCCTGCTGTAGCCCGATACATATTTTAAATGGCCAATATTAGACTCCCACTGCATCTGTCTTGTTGCACAAGCTGTTAGCATGCAGCTTGTTTAAACACATCCAATTCCATTTTGCTTTTAGTGGTGTTTGATCATAATTGAATTTAATTAGTATAAATGCTAATTAACAATCAATAATTAAATGCAAATAATGCACTCTGAATGTCCTAATAAATACTATGAGTCACTAATGAATTGTGAAATATCTGCACAAAATACAAAAAGGGAGTAATGAGCCTGCCTTGCATGCTTGCTGAGCTCAGCAGCAACTGTTTAAACACAATCATTTGTGTGTCTATTAATGCACATTTATTCGAATGTATGCCATGTGCTTCTCTGTGTATAAGAGAAGCTACAATACATGACCTCATTGAGTGATAATTGGCTATTTCACAGTAACTGGACATTTTACAGACACAACCATAATTGGTGGTAATTAAAAATGCAACAAAATGCTGACAACACAATGCCAATGCACTTAAAGAGAACCAGTAATTGAAAATCAAACCCTATATATATTGGCTGTAACGTGCATTGTGGTGAATGCTTAGAATGTTGCATTAAAAATCTTTGGTTGACAAATTAAATAAATAGTTCTTGTCACAGTGTAAGTCAAGCAGGCCGCTGGCTGTAGTGGAAGTTGCCACATCATCACATGTCTTGTTACCGTTGGCCGTCAAGTCTCCATATTTCACACATTTCTTTCCATCACCTCCACTATAATTATTTCCAACTGCAAGACTTTTGCCTGACCCTTTTGGCAGTAAGAATTCACAAACACTGTTGGTGCTTCCTGTTTTTTTGTCCCTAGTTTCTCTTGTCACCACCTGATATGCAACCACAGCTATTTTTGCTCACTTCTTCAGCTCTGAATCATTGCTGGTTAACTTAAACCTGCATTACTGGTGCACCAGAGTGGGTGTTGCTGGGAAATAGATAGAGATTTACCTGCTGCTGATGGGCTTAATCATAATTATGTGAACTCATCTGGCAAAGGCTCGAATGTTGTGGATGTTTATTTATATGTAAAAGTCCTGCACTGTAGCTTTGAGATGATTCAGACAATTACTGGTTTCTGCATGACCAATGCAGACTTGGAAAATTCACAAAGCTCTATTTACATCGATGAGCCACAACATTATGTGAATAACAGTGATCATATTGGTACTATGTGGTGTTCTGCTGGAAAACCTTGGATTTTGGCATCCGTGGTGATGAGACTTAGAAACCCAAATAAACATTGTCCCAGAACAAGCACACTCCCTCATGCAAATGGCAATCCCAAATGTCACTGGCCTACCCCCGCAGGAAAATGCACCCCACCACATGGTAAACACATCAAACGATCAGGAACATGTTGAGGAACATGACAATGGCCCAAAATGTTGATTTGACCTCCAAACTTCCTAGACCCCATTCTGATCAAGCATCAACAGGATGCAGTGGAACAAGTTTGATAGAC
>OMNN01028475.1:0-19913 GCA_900302755.1 Chromis chromis | reverse complement strand
CACCAAAAGGATCTAAGTCCTGCTGTTTTGTCTGGTTGTCCGCACCTAAAGGATCTAAGTCCTGCTGTTTTGTCTGATTGTCTGCACCGAAAGGATCTAAGTCCTGCTGTTTTGTCTGGTTGTCTGCACCGAAAGGATCTAAGTCCTGCTGTTTTGTCTGGTTGTCTGCACCAAAAGGATCTAAGTCCTGCTGTTTTGTCTGGTTGTCTGCACCTAAAGGATCTAAGTCCTGCTGTTTTGTCTGGTTGTCTGCACCGAAAGGATCTAAGTCCTGCTGTTTTGTCTGGTTGTCTGCACCGAAAGGATCTAAGTCCTGCTGTTTTGTCTGGTTGTCTGCACCGAAAGGATCTAAGTCCTGCGGTTTTGTCTGGGTGTCCGCACCTAAAGGATCTAAGTCCTGCTGTTTTGTCTGATTGTCTGCACCGAAAGGATCTAAGTCCTGCTGTTTTGTCTGGTTGTCTGCACCGAAAGGATCTAAGTCCTGCTGTTTTGTCTGGTTGTCTGCACCAAAAGGATCTAAGTCCTGCTGGTTTCTCTGGGTGTCTGCACCGAAAGTATCTAAGTCCTGCTGTTTTGTCTGATTGTCTGCACCAAAAGGATCTAAGTCCTGCTGGTTTCTCTGGGTGTCTGCACCGAAAGTATCTAAGTCCTGCTGTTTTGTCTGGTTGTCTGCACCGAAAGGATCTAAGTCCTGCTGTTTTGTCTGGTTGTCTGCACCGAAAGGATCTAAGTCCTGCGGTTTTGTCTGAGTGTCCGCACCAAAAGGATTGAAGTCTTGCTGTTTTGTCTGGTTGTCTGCACCAAAAGGATCTAAGTCCTGCTGGTTTCTCTGGGTGTCTGCACCGAAAGTATCTAAGTCCTGCTGTTTTGTCTGGTTGTCTGCACCGAAAGGATCTAAGTCCTGCAGTTTTGTCTGGGTGTCCGCACCGAAAGGATCTAAGTCCTGCTGTTTTGTCTGATTGTCTGCACTGAAAGGATCTAAGTCCTGCTGTTTTGTCTGGGTGTCTGCACCGAAAGGATCGAAGTCCTGCTGTTTTGTCTGGGTGTCTGCACCGAAAGGATCGAACTCCTGCGGTTTTGTCTGGGTGTCTGCACCGACAGGCTCTAAGGTTTTGTCTTGGTTTACAGGTCCAGATTCAGGGACAAAAAGTTGATCTGTTACTTCAAGAATTACTTCTTTCTCAGCTGATGTTGACTGAGAGTCAATGAGGCTGAAAATTTTGGTATTAGCAGGTGCAGGCAAAATTGTGTCATTTACAGAAGATGGAAAAGCATTACTGGGGGTTTCAGACAGATCCAAACAACTAGAGGAATCCTGTGGATGTTCGTGGTTCAGATCAAAAAGTGCCTCATTGCCCAGTTGTCTTCCTCCTTCGTCTGGTGCATCGCACAGTTCATTTGGCTGTTGGGCAGATTCATCTGTGTTTATCTGAATGGCTAATGGGTCAACAAGGGCTGAACTGACACTGTTTCCAAAAATGTCATCATTAAATGGATCATTTAAAATCTCGTCACTGCTTTTCTCAGGTATCAGCTCACTGAGTGACTCCTCACGCACTGTGTCCAGGAAGGGAGGATCTTTGGACTCTGTTCCAGGATCAATGACAGTCAGATCTGTAGCTTCATCTGATTCTTTATCATCAGGTGGATTTATATCAGTTTGTGCTGGAGCTGTTTGATCATCACCTGATTCACGAGCAGATATCTTTGGTAGATTCGCTGGCTCTGTATATCTGCTATTACTATCTAGTGTGTTGGGCTCGGAAGGCTGTGACTTCACCTCGGTATTGTTCTGAATATCTGGTTCTGGAGGTGAGACGTCAGATTTGTCTTCTTCCTTTTGCATCTCTGTTATCTGCTTTTCCTTCCCTGTATTCTTGTCATCAGCAGGTGTTTTGTTGTTCCTTTCATCAGCCAGTTTTTTGCTGTCCTCAACCTTCTGTGAAGATGTCTGAAACAGTCTCCCTAAGAGTCCACCGCCAGTTTTGACCTCAGGTTTCTTGGCATCCTTCTGTTCAGCCTTGTTTGTCTTGTCATTTCCGCTCGATGTGAAGAGCTTTGACAAAGGACTCTTTCCTTTGGACCAAGATCCCAGTTTGGCTTTAGTCTTGTCAGCCTGTTTAGCAGAACCTTTTAGAGAATTTGTTCTCGCAAGAGGCTTCTTCTGATCACCACTGTTTCCTTGGTCATTGGTTGAATCAGTCTTTTCAAGCTGGTTTTCATTCTTTTCAAGACTGACCTCCTCTACAGTCACATGTCCTGCAGGACTTAGTGGAATACTTGGATTTTCTGACTTGCATACATTGACCGAGTTTCTAGGTGGGACGTCTGGCTTCTCAACTAGCTCCTGCTGTATCATAATGTCTTGAGTTGAACTAAAAGTTTGAGTGTCAAGTGATTCATCAACCTTCTCTTCATTTAGAGTTGTAATTTCAGTCTGTGATATCTCTTGACTGCTCTCCACTTTAACATCATTCTCTTGGTTTGATTTATTGGTTGTCTCTTCTTGTCGTTTACATTCAGGGATTTCGAGGTAGATCTTACTTTCTTGATGTTCTCCGCTGATCTCAGATGTCAAACGATCAACATTTGTGTTGTCAGTGATTTCTGTTACTTCACTCTGTTCAGGTAGATCTGAGAGTATTTTATTTTCATCTCCTGAGCTTGATTTAGAGGACTGGTCATTGTGAGTCACATCAACATGTGGAGCAAACCGTACAGATTTACGAACTTTATTTGGAACCAACCTGTTCGATGCTGGACTGTTTGTTTTCGAGGTGGGTGCAACACCTGACTGAAGTGCTTTTTGGCTCGTGGCAGAAATACTCTTTTCTGTGCTTCTGACTTGGAAATGGTCAGTTTTGGGGTTTATTTTCTCTGTGGGCAACTTCTCAGATGAGATAAAACCTGCTGTCTTGGGTTGTTCCTTCAGTCCCTTACTTCTAATATCTCCTTTGTTCCTGTCACTTTTCCAACTCTCTGAAAAACTCATAGTAACTGCAGCTGCTTTGCCTATCTCTGATGTCTTATTTTTTAGAGGTGATGCACATGTTTGCTGTGTCAGATTAGCCTCAGTGTTCTTCTTCTTCTTCTCTGGTGGCCAGCTCATTTTCAGTTTACCCTTACCTTCACCACCACGTTTACTTCCCAACTCTCTTGCGGTTGACTTTATGGCATCAGAAGGAGACTCTCTGGAGCTCTCAGAAGTGTTTAATTTGGTTTTTGTCACTTTGGGAGTGGATTTGGCATCAGGCTCATCTGTTCCTTTATTCCTCTGAAGCCAGCGGTTTTTATGTTGCATGTGGCCAAATCCCTCATCATAGTTTCCTTTTCTTTTAAACAGCTGTTGGTAGTGAGAAATGCAGTAGAACTCTCCATAAAGAGATGAATAGTTGGTGAGGCTGCAATGAAATTATACAAAATATTAAATCTGATATTGAGTAATTTGTCAGCCAAGATTTGTTATTTGAGCTAGAACAGTTGCTGTGAATGATTTAAGTACATTAGAAAGTAGAAATAATCACATTTTCTTATGAAATCACTCAAAAATGATTTTACTTGAAAGTTACTATTAGATCTTTTTATCCTGTTACATTTTAGTGAGTACATTTCTATTATTATGTTAAAAAAATATCTCACCTGAGCTTCTTCTTACAGTGTTTACAGCAGAAACAGTTGTAATGCAGGATAAGTTTGTTGGCCACCATTTTTTCCATCGGATAAACGGGTGTCAAACAGGCAGAACACATCTCCTTGGGAGGTGGCAGGAACTGTGACGATGAAAACAAATTCGGTTTGAGGTAACCTGATATGCAAGTTTGACATTACAAGATCTTTCTGTCGTGTTTTTATTACTGCAGCCATATTGGAACGATTTATTATTCATGATTTTCTTATATTTTTTGTTGTGTTGTATTTAAGTATATATATTACAGTGACACAGCAGAGTGGAGCTGCTTGCACTGAAGGTTATCTTTTTAGAATATAATAATCTATCTTCTGATAATCACTCTTAATGTGATACTATGGCCACTGAGAACTTTTTATTGTCACTGGCTCTTTAATTCAATTCATTTCAATTTTATTTATATAGTGCACATTCACAACATATGTCATCTCATAGGACTTAACATAGTAGGTGAAGACCTTACAAATTTTAAACAGAGAACCCAACAATCCAAAGTTTCCTTTGGTTTCCCTAAAGCCAACAGTCGGTGTCAGTAGCAGATACCCAGATACTTACGACAGTACTGAACCCTCCAGTAAGGACAGCATCAGTGAGGCAAAGCTAAAAAGCCATTGAAGCCAGCGTTGGAGCGACACATGATTTTAGTTTCAAATGTGTTTGTATTTGCATGTTCAAGGCGCTCTGCACAACGAGAGGAGGAACAGGACACCTTTTGAAATAGCAATCAAGTTAGTAACCCAAAGGTCTAAGAGAAAACTTCCTAGTAAGTGTCAGACAGGACTGTGGTCAGGGAGAGGTCAGAGGGTACAAATGACTGCGGTTCAAGGCCAGTAGGGTCCATGGATGACCCTGAAATGGGATCAAGTACAACAACTGGATGAGGGGTCTCATCTGGAAAATTTTGTCCCACTGTCCATTAATCCTAATGGTTGGCCTAGTCTCAGGTAAGAGTGTGATTTCTTTACCGTCATCCATTACTGCTGTGGTGAATAGAACTTCAATTGTTATCCTTTATGTGAGTAATGATAGTATGAGGAATGCTGCCCGAGTGAAGGTAAATCTCATATGGGTCGTTCCATCTCAATTCACCAAATAAAATAAAAAAATCTCACTTGACTATCTCATATTTGTCAGATTTTTTTTTCTGTGCATACGTATGTTGGTAAGTAAAAGGTATATTTTTGGTCACAGGTGTTTTCTCAAAGAGGGGTGGAGTCATGTCGATTTTTGTATAGTTTTCTTTGCACCAGTCTGTGGAGCAATGTTTGAAGTGACATATTTTAAGAAATAACGTAGCTCGAGGCATTCGGTGAATTGAGGTGTAATGACTTACATGTAGCTTTAGTGAACGCAGCCCAAGTTCTGACTCCTCCTCATGGTCCAATCAGGGCTACACTTTATGAAACACCTGTAGACCTTTGTGCACCTGTTTTTCCTTGATCTCGTTGTCGGTTGGTTCTGAGGTGACTGGAGTTTAATGCTGTGAGCCCAAACCAAAAGGTAGTTCACCTGCTGCTGTTTTATCACCACTGTTTAGTTACTTTCTTTAATTTTACAGTTCAGTTGTGATTCCTTTGTTGTTCAGCCATTTGGGTGGTTTATTGGATACTTTTCCTAAGAATTTTACATCTGTTTCCATGCAGCAGGCTGCCATTTTGTGTTGAGGCTAAGTACCAATAGTGAGGTGCCCATACTGCGTCCATGTGAGTGGAGCACACTAATTGTAGTTCCACCATTTTCTTTGCTGTTTTGAAAGTTCCCCATTGACCTACTTTCAGCACATTAAAATTTGAGGCTATGTTTGAACAACAATATCTCAGGAACTATTAAAGATAAAATAATCTGGTTAAACTATGACTTACTAAACTGCTTGGATCAGGCTATCTATCTATATTTGTGTTTTTGTGGTACAGCTGGTCATACATGCTCAATCAGTTATGAAAGTTAAATGATTTTTTTGTGATCAAGTATTTAATATTAAAAAGTAATCAGTATGCTTTGTTTTGTATTATTGTGACATGAAACTACACGTGGTTCAGAAAATATCACATGTTGACTTCTGCATTATTTATTTTTTGTCAGTGTGTGTTCAAAGATGGTACTTTCTATGACGGCATCTTTTTCCCCCTCATATTTCAACTCACCCATATTTAGAGATTATTTGATCAACTTGTCAGATTCTGAATCAATGGCATAATGAGAAATAACAGTGAAAATTTCAGGTTTAATCTAATTCCTGAGATATTGTAGTTTAAAAAGACCCTTAAATTTCAATGTGCAAAAAAACATCTTCATAAATGTCCATAGTTTATGCTATTAAGATTTCAGGCTCAGTAGAGATAGTGGAGCAAAAATTAAAAGTGATTTGAGATGGAATGACCCAACAGCTAACAGCAGCTCATCAAATAGCAGACATGGTGCTACATTTTGGGAAATAATGAACTCCTCCCAGCCAAGAGAAACGTTGGCACATACACCCTGTCAAGAGGAGTCATAGTTTGAGATCACAAGAGCAGCTATTAATGACACACTGGTATTTGAAAAGGATGAACACAGAAGGCAGAGAATAATGAAGTAATGTAATCAAGTGATTGTGCTTAAGTTTGGAAATGATTTTCATAATGTGATGATTAAATTTGTGGGTAATAAGATAGATGTTAATTTAGAAGCTGTAATGATGTGAAATGACTTTAATAATATAGAACTGCAAATTGAGTTTTTGTTGTTGTTGTTTTTTTACACTTTTTGTATGTATTGAACCAGTGGTGGAAAGTACATGAGCTTATTTATTCAAGTACTGTACTTAAGTAGAATTTTGAGGCAGTAATTTACTTATAATTCATTCAACTTTTTACTTCCACGCCACTACGTCTCAGAGGGTAATATTGTACTTACTACAACTATAACAAGCTTTAAGAATACAACACATTATTAAAAACTAAACCAATAGCTTCCAGCCTTTTTGGATTCTTACAAAAAGCAGTGTGTAGTCAGATCCACATTTCAGACACCTATAAGTTGTTAACAGCTCCACCAAATAGTGTTTTTCCCTCTAAACTTCCCAAGTGGTTTCCTTTCAATGAATGATCCAATATCTTACCAAAAATCATAGATTAGAGAAAAACTTAAAAACTATTTTTGAATCTTGTTTCTACTACCCAGCTGTCATCTTAAATAAGTAAAAAAATGTCTGTATAGAGGTGACCTTTTGGTAAATTCCGTGGCTATGAGTTAACCCCCCCTTACAGGTTACTGCAGTGGTTGTAGATAAAGTTGCTCCATGGTCATTTTCATTATTTATTCACTTTAGGGTTGCTTAAATCAGAGCCGGCCCTACCCAATGTGGCGCCCTAGGCAAGATTTTATATGGCGCCCCCCTACATTGGCGATTTACATACGCTTACAAAAGAAATAGCACTGTTTTGTAGTAATATTAATTGGGCATTGCTTCACATTTGAATCAATGTGAGCTTTTCCATTTTAAGAGTTAATAGTAATAACTAGTTTTAATATAATTAAATTGAAGGTGAAATTTTTCCCGATTTTGTGGCGCCCCCTGGAGGCCACGGCGCCCTTAGCATTTGCCTATATTGCCTAATGGGCGAGCCGGCTCTGGCTTAAATAATAATAAAGGGTGAGTGCAGAGAATGAAAATCACTTTTTACCATCACGTCTCTTAAAACGTAATTTATTTGACAATTTACACAAGAGAACATACAGTGTTAACTATATGCTTAGCCTTAATAAAAGAACTTAACACTTTATTGTGTGGTTACAGTATAAAATCTATAAGACAAATGTTTTGCAGTTTAAAGTCAACATTTTCATTATTTCATAAGATCAGTTTTATTACTAACAAAACCCTTTCATTAAAACATAATGGGATAAATACACAAATGGAAGAACTTCTTTCCTAAGGTTAAAGGACACTGATAAGTTGCTTGTTTAGTGCTTTTCCTTTGGTTGGCTGAATGTTACAAACACCGTCCCTTCCTCTTTGGCGTTGCTCGACACTTTATCTTCAAAAGGGCGGCCAGATCTTCGCATTAATGGGGATGTCATGACTTCGTACCTGGTTGGACTCCCAACTACTTCAAACAAAGCAGATGTTTTGCTGTCAGACTGTTTGGTGACGAATGTTGAAGTCACGGAAGAAACAAAAACGTTGCCAAAGCCGTCAGTCTCCTCGTATGTTTCGCTGACGGTCTTTTTGCCGACTATTCCTGCTGGTTGCTCTGGAACAGTTTTCACCTCAAGCACACTGACTTTGCGTTGTGGACCATTTTTTGAAGACTCTGACGCAACAGAAACCAGATCACTGTTTGCATCATCTGTCTTCGGTTTGAAAGTTGACATGGTTGACTTTGGTTGCTCAATGGGCTTTCTGGCAGCTGAGTGAATGGAGATGAATGATGGGGAAGACTGGGAGGATGACTGTCTAATAAGTGGCTTATTGTGCACTTGTCTGGGCCCTTCTTTTTTGGAAGAATCTGTTTGGAGAGTCGCATCAGTCGTCTCTTTGGTTTGGCCTGATTTGGCCTTGCTGGACACAATACTGATCTTCCTGATGTTGTTGGCAGGTTGAAGGTTTTGCTCAGATTTCAAAGATTCATCAAACAGCCCGGACAACCCTGCAATGTCCGCTTCAGATTTCAGATTGGAGACGGAGTACAAAGCCTTCTTAATTGTCTCTTCAATTTCAAGCAGTTTTGTTAAAGTCTGTTCCTTCAGATTCATTATTTCCTTGCTCGCCTTTTCCAGATCTTCAAACGCAGTTTCCACCGAGGAGATGCTCTCAAGATCGTCATCCTGTGTTTCTGCTTCAACTTTCTTTTCCTCCATTTTGCTTTGCTTAGCGTTTCGACTTGGTGTAGCCATCCAAGCAGGGACATTGTCATACAACGTCTTCAGGCAGCTGGCGTCTACGCTGCTGGTCTCGCCCTCAATTTCTTGCACTTGAGACAGGATTCCTTTGAGCTCCTCTCGTTTCCTTAAATTTTCAAAGATTTCCATTGCCTCCTTCACATTTCCCTTCATGATCTCCTCCTTGTGGACAGAAAGCCTTTGTCGTCTTTCGTCCTCTGTCTCCCTTACTTTCTTCTCTCTTAAAACAACTTTATCCTCAGGCTTGTGTTTCTTTTCGTTGGGGTCATTTTGCTGCATATAGCTCGCATCAGTTGAGCTGTTACTCCTTGACGTTTGCACTTCAGTCTTGTTGTGCTGCTTTGTGGGAGATTTTGGATGTGTTTGTTTATGGTCATTAACATTAACATTTGTGACTTTTACCTTCTTGGACAGCGAAACTCTTTTGTCCAAAGTCTCACTGTCCTTTCTTTCAAAGTTCTGCAGAGCTGCCCGCAAGCTCATGTTCATTTCATTTTTACCTTCTTCTGCATAACTCTTCATGCACATCTGTATCTCCTCAGCTGCGTTTATTTTCTTTATCTCATTTCTCTCTATTTCCACTTCATTGCTGTTCATCAGCTGGCAGTCTGATTTGCTCTCTGTAAGTGGTGCTGTTTTCGCTATTTTTTCCTGAGCCATTGGTAGATGTTCATTGGGAGGACTTGATTCTTGCACTGCTTCAACACATTTTCTGTGGTATGCTTCATGTAAGGTCTCTTTACTGATTTTGCCATGTGTTGTAGTTTCTTGTTGCTTATCTATAGAGTGTGAAGGAAACTGTTTTGGAGGAATCATTGCACCTTTTACATTGTCTTTAATGGGGCAACCAACTTCAAGAGCAGGACTTGGCAACGTTTTTGGTTCTTCCACAACTACAGATTTTGTCCACTGTGGCTTTGGTGGTAAAGCTGGTTTCTGCTCCTGTAGTTTCTCAGTCTTTTGATGGAGTGGAGGTGGAGTTCCACTTTCAGAGCTGGGCGATTTAGAGTTTCCATTTGCTACAGGGTTGGGAGTTGGATTCTGTGTTGTAATGGATGGCTGTCCTTCACAGGTTACTGAAATTGAAGGAGATAATTTTGTGTCAGATGGAGGCACAGACACCACAACACACTGCTTGTGAACAGTCTTGCTCCTCTCTGAACAAGCTCTGCCTGAATTCCTGTATATCATAGCAGCTTTATAGTCTCCTTTGGATACATTTACACTAGACTTCTCAAGAGATTCCAGAGCCATTTGCACATTTCCTCTTACAATATTCTCTTTATCTAGGAACTTCTGCTCTGTGGCTGCATTCTGCAGAGACCTAATGGCTGCCTTCACATCTCCTCTGATAGCTTCTTCTGCCTCATCTTCAGTTGTATGACCGTTAAACTCACATCCCACAAAAGGTGGATGTGATTCTGGGGCACAATTACTGACTACAACTGCACTTTGTTGACAAGCTTCAAAGGAAACATGGCTTTCCTGATCTCTCTGTGCATCACTGACCTTTGGAAAAGTCTTGATTTGCTGGCATCTGGAGGAGGATGAGCATGCAGACTGTGTCACTGTTGAAGAGCTTTCCTCTTGCGCTGACACATTCAGGTTGTATATTTTTCCAGGAACAACCACTTCCCGATCCACATGCATGCTTTGCATCTTCGCCATTTCCAGAGACTTTTTAGCTGCTTTCACATCTCCGGATATAATAACCTCTTTTTGTGCTTGGTTTCCTTCAATTTCTGGACCTTGAGCTGACAAGTCCATGTCGTAGATAGTTCCAGGCATAATGATTTCACGCTCCACAGACATGCTCTGTTGCTTCGCACGTTCTAATGACTGCATTGTTGCCTTGATGTCTCCAGCCACGATCTCCTCTTTTTCTACAAAGACAGGTTGCTTTACTGCAAGTTGTTGCTTTGCTGATGAGATATCTCCAGGGATTATTTCTTCCTTTGGCATACAGTCAATGTTGACAGAGCACTCTGATGCAAAAACTTTCTTGGTGTTCTTCACATCCCCCGGCAGAACATCAGAAATGGTACGCTCCACCTGCTCTTTCTGCAGACAGAGGCTTCTCTTTGCTTCCTTCACACCACCCTGAACTGTTTCAATCTGCTCTTTGGCCAAATAGCTGTGATCAACTTCATCTTCTGCCTCAGCATGAAGACTCTTCAGGTAATGCAGCTCTCCTTTCTCAATGCAGCTTTTGTACAGATTAACATTTCCCTTTTCATTTTCATCCACTCTACACAATGTTGCTGTCCTCTGACTGTTGGCAGTAGCTAACAGATTTCCAATTGTTGACTTTACGTCTCCCCTCTCTGTGAGGTGACTCTCAGTTTTCATCTCATAAGTACAGATGAACGAATAAACTGACATCTGTGCTTGTCCTTCTGCAGTCTCTTGCATTACGATTCCCTTTTTGAAATTCTTATCTTGAACAACAAGCAGCTCATCGATCATCTGGGCAATGTTTTGTATTCTTTGATCTCTCTCGATGTTGATGGTGGCGCTTGACTGGAAGACTGGAAGCTCTACAACTGTGGTGTTAATTTTACCTTTTTCCGTTTCTCTCAGAAGGGTAACTTGTGGATGGAGGGTTGGTTTGAGTAGGAGTTGTAGCATGATGTTCCTGACGTTGCCCCTAACAACCTCCTCTTTCTGGATCTGCACACCTTCATTGCTTTCAAACAGATATTTTGCCATGGTTACATTCCTGCTCTCATTTGCTTCAATAATGATGCCACTTGAGTGAATAAAAGTCATTTGATGCAAATAGGAAAGTGTGTCAGCAACACTGTTGGCTGTGATTTTGTCCAGTGGAGTGGTTTCAAAGAGCCAGGTGGTGCACTTTACGTCGGCTTTTGGTATCTCCTCAACACCTTGCACAGAGGTATCTGCAGGCTCCTTGATCTTGTCCAGTGGCTGCGATTCAAACAGCCAGGTGCAGCGTTTCACATCTCCTGTCTGGCTGTCTTCCCTGTGGACTGTTTTCACTGGACTCTCCTCCTGAGGTTCCCCTTTTAGACTGTCAATGCTTTGATTCTCAAAGAGCCATGTGGAGGTCCTGACATCACCACGCTGGACATCAGTGACGCTGACCATTCGCACAAACTGCTTGCTTGACTGCTCAGATTCAAATATCTGTTTATTCAGCTGCACATTGGCGCTGCCAAAGTCTTCAGTCACCGTAACAGAGGGCTCTTCTCGGCTGGTGAGGGAGTCCAAAGGTTGTGTTTCAAACTTCCATCTGGCTGACTTGACATCTCCTTTCTTGACATCTTCTTGGGTGACAGCTCGGATCACATAAACTTCATTCTCTGCCTTGATGGCATCAAGCGGTTTTGTCTCAAACATCCATCTTGCTCCACTTACATCGCCACTATTTACCTCTTCTTTCTTTACAGTTGTCACTTCATGAAACTGGCCTTCTTTGTCTCTGATGGCGTACAGTGGCAGCGACTCAAACATCATAGTGCTTGACTTCACGTCGACATTGGTCACAGGCTGTTCCACACAGACTGAATGCTGCTCAAGTGGTTCCTCGTGGATTTTGTCCAATGAGGAGGTCTCAAATATGAACTTTTTGTTTTGTACATCACCACTCTCCAGATCTTCAACTCTCTGCACATTTGCATCATCATTGTCCTTATTGATCTTGTTCATGGGACAGTTCTCAAACATCCAAGTAAATTTATGTACTGAACCCTTTTCGATCTGTTCGTCTTGATTCTGCTCATCTGAGGTTGTCATCATTTCTAATCCTATTTCATCGAGGGATTGGGATTCAAAGAGTTCTTTGACCCGTGAGACATCTCCTGATTGAAAGTTGACCTGACTGATGCATCTCAAATCTTGTTCTAACTTTGGATCCCTGCTTATTTTATCCAAGGTTTCTGTTTCAAAAAGATGTTTGACTGTTTGAACACCGACCTCTGATTTGACAGAATCCTGTGTGGTGCTGCACAGCTTCAAATTGTATTCATCTTCATCTTTGATGCTGTCGAGAGGCTGTGATTCAAAAAGCCAAGTAATGGACTTGACATCGGTATTGTCAATCGCGTCTTTTTCTTTCACCTTTTCAGATTTGTCATACAAAATGTCCATCGGTTTTGTCTCAAATAACCATTTACAGGTTTTGACGTCACCTTTACGTGGCTCCTCCTCCAATGAAGAGCTTTGCTCGGTCTGATTAAACTTTGAATGGATCCCGTCGATTGTCTGGGTTTCAAAAAGCCACTTTGCCATCTTGACATCGCCCATGTTGTCCTCCTGTCTGGTGATGCCTTTGATTACTTCAACATTTTCTTCTCCTTCTGCCAGCTGGTCTAAAGGCTTGGTCTCAAACATCCACTTATAGTTTTTGACTTGCCCTTTGATGAATTCCTCTCGGCTGACTGTTGTAACCTTGTGGAGGTTTCCAGAGCTGTCCTTTATTGCGTATAGAGGAGTTGTCTCAAACATTGCTTTGTTACCTTTAACATCTCCAGCTGTAATAGTGTTTTCCTTCTCAGTTATCTCCTCCTCAGAATGAGCAATTTTGCTCAAAGGAATTGTCTCAAAAAGTTGTTTGAATCCTTTAACGTCACCCTTTTCGATCTCTTGTTCTTTTAATGAGGTGTTCTTTTGAATACTGCAGCTCTCGAATATTTCTTTTTTGCCTTTTACTTCTCCCTGTTCTTCAGCTGAAAGGGTAATTTTCTTCAGGCGCCCAACTTCATAGCTATCACTAAGAGCCTCGACAGGCTGAGTTTCGAACAGCCACAGAGAAGTCTTGACATCTCCTCCAATTACTTCCTCCTTTTCCAAAGACTTTTCTGCAGAGTCTCCTTTAAGTTGTCCCAATGGCTGTGTCTCAAAGAGCTTCCTTTTGTTGCCGACATCAGCCTCCCCTGAAGTTCCTTCAAACTTGTCCACTCCCACGACCTCTTGTATCGTGTCAAATGACTGGGTTTCAAACATCCACCTCTTTCGGTCAACACCACCTCTGTGCCCCTCCTCCAGAGAAATACCCCGTATTATTTTCACTCCATCAGTTCCCTTATTAATCAGGTCCAAAGGCTGAGTTTTAAAAAGCCACCGAGCAGTGCTGATGCTGCTACTGTTGATCTCCTCCCTGCAGATGGATTTAATCTCATGGATATTGCCGCTGTTATCTCTGATGGCACAGCCGGGTTCTGTCTGGAAGAGTTTCACAGACTTCTGGACATCTCCTTTCTGCTCCTGAAGCTCAGATCTCAGTTTCAAGAAGCTGTGGTCTTCAATGGAGTTGCAGCGTCCTAAGTCACTCAGTGTTTTAGACTCAAAAAGCAGCCGAGTCCCGCTTACATCTCCGGGTTGGATGGGTTCTTTCAGGACGGCCTCAACCAGTTCGCCCTCTTCTCTTTTTGATTTATTTAGGGAATCTAAAGGCAGGGTTTCAAACAACCATGTTGATGTTCTCACATCTCCTCTGACAGAAATCTGTCTTTGAGCAGACATTTGTTGGGTGCTGTCGATGTGCTCAAACATCGAGGAGGTGCTTCTGACGTCTCCACCTGTTAACTCCTCATCATCCAGCAGCTTCTTAGTTGCATGAGGATCTCCAATATTGTCCATAGTCCAGTTCTCAAAGATCCACCTCATTGACTGCACTTCCCCCTGATAAGCTGCATCTCCTGCCTGAGTGGTTTCCGACTGCACTGCCTTCATTATCTCATCGTCCACTGCATCGTCGAGACTTGCGCGGAGGTCTGGGTGGATGTGTTTGAAAAGCCTCTTCAACTCACTTTTCTGGCGTTGCTGATAGAACATGGAGAAGGTTTCTTTAGGTGGAGGCACAGGGAGGCTACTTTGAGCTAAGGGCCCTTCATAGTCGAGGGGTCTCGGTGGTACTGGGGGAGGTGGGGGGAGGGGCAGGTCATCTTCATCATGAGGTGATTGTGAGACTGTGATTTTCCTGGCAGCGTCAGCCATCTTGAAGAAAAACAGATAGGAGTAACATTATCAGGATCTAGTCATCAAAAACGGTATTAGTTAAGATACATGCAAATATTAGAATGGCATGCAGTTAACAAGAGAAGCCATACTTTACCTTTCCTCTATGAGTGCTTGACGTTTTTCACCGCAAACCATCCTCTGTCACACCAGGGTTAAAACACTGCACAGCTGTTAGTAGGCAGACGTTGCACATACACGTAGTCTATACTGACTGTGGCTAGTTGCGTTTATAAATATATTTCGGCTTCTTTTCTCTCTGCACGTTGGAAATATGAATCATAGAGTACATAGTGTGCAATTTGTAAGTACCTTGGCTCTTGGTTCAGGTCAACAAATGACACCAGGGGGGCATAGTGTTGACTTTTGACTTTAATTTAAACCTATTTTAAATCTGCAGTAGACAGAAATCTGGAAAGTGCAAAAGAAAAAACACCAGAATCTGATAACACAGCGCTCCTCCTGCAGCTCTCCCCTCTCCAATCTGTCCTAAGCATGGGTTTGGGTATATGCACGCACTTCGAATGTGCAAGAACAGTCAAGCCAAAACTCAGTATTCACTTGTGCTTCACATCTGATTCAATGCCTGCTCTCCTATGTGAAAGTCCTCTGTTTATCCCATTCTACCACCACATACTCTGAAAACAGAGCCAGGACAAGGTGCAGAAGTCTTATTTCCACTCAGACCACTTGAATTACAACATGCTAAAAGGTTATTGAGGAATTTATGCATAATGACACCAAAAAATACTGCCTATCCCACCTTTAACTTATTTTTTTGGCCACTTAGGGGCAGTAAAAACAAAGGCTAACACAACATTGACATTACTACTTTTACTCGATAAAAAAATCACTGAGACATTCATTTTCAGGTTTTATGAATAGTCTGCAGTATTAACAGTAGTCTGAGAAACTGCACAGCAACATAATGCTCCTGTCTTCTTTATGGCCCTTTGCCTAGCTATTTCAGAGATCACTGCTGCCTGTTGATGTAGAAATCTCAAACCCTGACTGGTGACTGTGTTTGTGGCTGTACTGAGTGTCTTTTATCTTAATGTGACTGTAATTTTATTCTGCTTATCTTCTTAAGTTTTGAGGTTTTAGTGTGTCATTGGTTATGCAAGCAAAGACTGAATCCACAGCACACAACAAGAAGAAACTACATTCTGCTTTAAATGGAGCCAAATGAACTTTACAATACCTTACTGTTTTTCGCTTTTGGGGCTGGTGTACCAATGAATTCCTGTTGAACAATTGAAAAGAGCAATGTCAGTCAGTTTGGATCACAGGCAACATTATTTTCGGTATATATTGGCACTACATATTTGAAGTATGCAGGAGATTTATTGTCAAATTGCTGCTATTGTGACAGAGCACAGTGGTGGCTCCCTATTGAAGCCCTCGACCTCAGAGTGTGGGAGGAATGAGAAGCATTTCAGGAACTCACTGGCTGTGTTGAGCCTCCTGTGGAGTCAATAGCTGCTGCTTTGGACAGATAGAGGGCTGATCTGTCTCTCACTGAGGAGGACGTGGATATCCTGTCTCTGGCTGGTCTTGTTGGGGAGCCCCCCTTGGTCAGCGATGGACTATATTTGTCATCTGCAACAGAAAACGAAAATCAATCAAACTCATCCCAAATATGTGTGAAACCTGCAGAAAATGGCAACAGTGTTGGGATGGGTTCACTTTTAGTTGAAATCTACTGACACACTTAAAAAAAGTAGGACTCCGATAAGCAAAGCAGAGTGTGCTTAGTGTCAGCAACAAGTTTAGTGATAACAACACTGTGTCTGTATTTTTAGTTATGTTCATAGTGTGTATTTATAGTGAAGATGGAATCCTTCTTATCACTGTTGCAGCTTCCTGTGGAACCTATTTCATTCACATCAAGGCATGAAACTACATTTGATATGTTTTACAGAACAGAAACAAACAAACCGGTATATTAAGGCTTTGATGCTGGTAGCCGACAAGACAAATAGGCCCACACAGCCTGTCACCAAACCGCATGCCACGGACCGACCGTGACGCCCAAGAAGAAAAAAAAACAGCAACTGCTAGCTCAGCTGGAGAGTCACAGATTGTTTGCACATTGTTTGCATGAGCTGTCCACCATCAAACCATCAACACCTGACCAAAGGAATGCGACTGCCTGACCCCGTAAAAAACATGGAAATGATCTCAGCTGCAATATTTCACCTTAGGCCTTATTTTTTCTTGCAATAATACAGTTTTTTTTAATGATTAACACAAACGCCCTCAGTTTGTCAGGTCAAAACAGCTGTTTAATTAAAGTCAATTATATGATGGATATGATAAATTCCGTAAATATTTCAACAACAACAGCGGAGTGAACAATATGTTCAGAGGTCAACAGCCCAGTGTGCTGCACAGGCCATCCAGCTGTAACTAATGGCCAGATTTAAACACACCTCCTCTTTTCACGCACTAAGCCCTCGCGGGACAAAAGGACGGACCAGCGAGCTGGCGCCTCTCACGAGTCTGGACTTAAAGCATTTTCATAGATGGGTGAGCAGACAGAATGAAGCAACCAAGCACCATGCGTGTCCCGTTGAAGTCCCAGAGGTCACTTGTCATCACCTGTATGTTCACACTTGTATCACTAGCTGGTGGAATATTGATTTAGATGTAAAACAGAATAAAAAACAATAGGATTCACAGACTTTTTTCCAATTTGGTGCCTTTTTCCGGTGATTCTCACACTGTCAGAGTAGTTCCTGCTGACATGTCTTTGATCTGGCTTCATTCTCCAGGAATGAAAAGGAGCTATTAGCGGCACAGTAATGGGAGGGCGTTTTGGGCTGCTGGCAGCTGTACAAATGATGGTGAAATGCAGTTGGTATTTGTTCTTCACCACCACCACCACCTTCACCACCTTCAGCTGTTGGTGATTGTAGCCACATTCACAGACTGTAATGAAAACCAGCATTCCAGAAGAATGCTCACACTGGAGGGCCTCAGACCCCCCAAACAGCAACGAGCATCAGACCAGATAACAAAGTTTGATTTTCATATTCGCTGTTATGATAGAAGCGCTGATTCTTATAGTCATTCATCATGACGCTGATGACAGAGAGAAGGAAACCATCTGAGCATCTGATTGATGGTGATCTCTGACCTCCCATTCCAGACATTTCTAAGGATAAGGGACTGAAAATCGATAGCCGCTTAAGACTTAATGAAGATGCCGGCGAAATAGTCACAACACTTCAGTTTGTGACCTTTATAGCTCATAAAGAGACAAGAGCAAAATGGACCATCATATTTAATGTTAAAGTCGATAATCTCAAACGTACTTTTTATCGCTTCAATTAATATCAAAAAAAGGCGACACACAGGCACAATGTTAAACTTAATATTTTGAATACCGTTTGGCAGAAATAAAGTTAATCCATTGTGCTTTTCATACACATTAGAATCACATGAGGCCAAATATAAACAACTGTAATATAAAACAACTTCATTATTACACAGCAGGATTGTAATTCTGCATCAGCCACACTTCCTCATCATTGAATAAAGTTAATATCTACTTACTAAAGTAGCATCCGGCGTTGTTCTGCCTGTCACTTCCCTGTGTATCTCTGCTGTGTTGGCCTCTGAGATCTGAGCTGCAGCTTGTCTCACTGCGACTGAACGCTTTCTAGTCCTGTGGCCTTGGTGACAGCTGATTTTTATCAGGGCCCGCTGTCCCAGTGGAAGACTTCTGGCTATTTTGGGATGGTGGGCTGGCTGCTGCTACTCGACTGAGTCAAACACCTCTGTTAGTCACTGGAGGACTGGGGCTCCCCTCCACCTCCCATTCCCAAAGCTACATTGTCACCCACTATAACGGGCGCTGGGTGGGACCAATAGTATGTGTGTCAGTGGGAGTATTGTGGGCAGCGTAATAAAAAAACACACGGGAAGGTCCTATTTTGGTAATGTGGTGCTCTAATAACACTTCAATAGATGCTACTTCCTATTAGTATGTCACATATATTCTTCTACTACACCTTAAAGTCATTTTATAGCTGAATTTTAAAAATATTTGACCTTTGTTTTGGATACTGTGCTCATACACTCACATCCCTGACCTTCTCACACCAGAAGGTAAAAACGTCACTATACTGAGGCAATATCAGTTCCTGGACTCGGAGATGGCTCACCTCAGAGGGCCAAGGTCTGCGTCATGGTCAAAGCCGTCAGACAGCCTATCTTAAGCATGTGTGCCGAACACATAGTTATGCATTTACACCACTACATCCTTGTCTTTATTTAGCTTTTTTTCCTCCCACCACCAAACAGCAACATGAGTTACTGCTTCCCAAACTCTGTCAGGATCTACATGGAGACACTTTTAAGCACCGGAGGCCTTGATCCCGGCATGTTTGTTCTCTAGAAACTTAATATAGACTCATGTGATACATTGGATATGTGGGATGTTGAATGTGCCTGTAATCATATTTCAATAGTTCAGTACTTCAAGTGAGGACAGCTCATTGTAAACTGTGTTCCCAAAATATGAGCTTCTTGGCTCTGAAGGAACCCTGGCGCCGATCCCATCTTAGATGTCAGTGACTATAAACATGAAATTAATGCCTCTGCTCACCATGTGTGTGCTTAGATGTTCTGTCATAACACTCTGGAAGTCCATTCATTGGCTTTCCTCCATCCAGCTGGGTGGCTCTCTGTGGATCAACAACATATAGAGTCACTAAAGAGAGTTACAACACTGATTTTAGTGATTCTAGTGTCACGGCATATTGTGTCCCTTTTCAGGTGGTCTGTTTGAGTAAGTTGGTCTGCCAAGATTTAACTAAAGGGAGCTTAGGGCAACAATTTGACATTTTAAGAAGTGGACTTATTTGATGTCTTGACAAGAGTTGGATGAGATATTTTATACCACTTTCTTGTCTGTGCAGAATTTTAAAAAACAAGATATATTAGTGAGCTTTTGAGTGACGGGCAGGCAGATTTTTTAATGTTTTTACAGAGACAGTCTAATGGTCTGCTGGTTTAATGAAAAGTACACAGAGTCCAAATGTTCCTTTAATAATAATAATGATGATTCTGTATATAATCTTTCTAAAAACAAAGTTACAAAGTGCTTTACAAGAAAACAAATGTCAAATTAGACAAATAATTAAAACAAATTCAAGCAAATAAATAGGATCCTAAGCGTGTAATATAACAACACAAAATAGTTAAGTCAAGTGTGTGTGTGTGTGTGTGTGTGTGTGTGTGTGTGTGTGTGTGTGTGTGTGTGTGTGTGTGTGTGTGTGTGTGTGTGTGTGTGTGTGTGTGTGTGTGCGTGCGTGTGTGTCTGTGCGGCCGTAGTATTCAGAAGGTGTGTGCAGCT
>OMNN01028472.1:18327-29432 GCA_900302755.1 Chromis chromis | reverse complement strand
GACTTTAGGTCTAATTAATTCCTGTTTTTCACTGTCATTCACGCCTCACACCAAAAAAAAAAGTGAGATCCCATCCCTACTTTCATCTTTAACTCTACCTCTTCTACCCCCTACCTGAACCAGGGTCTGTATCCCATCCCTACCTTCATCTTTAACTCTACCTCTCCTACTTCTACCACCTACCCAAACCAGGGTCTGTATCCCATCCCTACCTTCATCTTTAACTCTACCTCTTCTACCCCCTACCTGAACCAGGGTCTGTATCCCATCCCTACTTTCATCTTTAACTCTACCTCTTCTACCCCCTACCTGAACCAGGGTCTGTATCCCATCCCTACTTTCATCTTTAACTCTACCTCTTCTACTTCTACCCCCTACCTGAACCAGGGTCTGTATCCCATCCCTACTTTCATTTTTAACTCTACCTCTTCTACTTCTACCCCCTACCCGAACCATGGTCTGTATCCCATCCCTACTTTCAGCTTTAACTCTACCTCTTCTACTTCTACCCCCTACCCGAACCGGGGTCTGTATCCCCACCCCACTTTTAATGGTGCAGTTGGTGAGAGGGGTAGGTGATGGTAGTGCTGTTTGTGGTAGTGTAGGCAACAGAAATAAGTGTTTTGGTGAGGAGCGGTGATGGCTGGCATTAGAGGAGTGACTCTGGGACGCCAGTGATCACTGTCTAGCCTCCTGGAGGTGTTGTGGGACCAACCTGATGACCCCAGAGACATGTTGGCCAACACTGCTCACCGGTTTAGACATTTAAGTTGTGTCATAACAGTATAGCATTAGGCTTAGGAGGTTCTTTACTGGTTGCAAATCCTGTCTTTGAGCACAAGCTTCTTGTGTTTACACTGAACCAATATATTAATTTCTCATGCTACTGTAAGAGGCTAG
Source organism: Chromis chromis (assembly GCA_900302755.1). Classification (NCBI taxonomy): domain Eukaryota; kingdom Metazoa; phylum Chordata; class Actinopteri; family Pomacentridae; genus Chromis; species Chromis chromis. The sequence goes on along the minus strand of OMNN01028472.1, from coordinate 28,532 downwards.
GAGTCCCTCATCCACAGTGTAAAGTGTGTCCTGATGTGGTGTGTCTTCATTGCAGTACCCCCATCTAATACAGAACATAAACACACACACATATACACATACATAAACATCCACAGGGAGAGATGAGACCAATGATATGTGGCGGTGGTGTGTCCATTTATTACACAACACAAAGCACCTACAATAATCCACTCCCTGTTGGTGTCAGACAGCGGAAGATCTCACTTTTTTCACAGTGATTTTTATGTGGACATGTTTTAGACAAGGACATCAAACTTTTATCTAAATGAAAAACAAAAAAAAAATAGCCTACACACAGAAATTCACAGCCAATATCACACACAAAAATAAAGCAGTGTCAACAAACAACAGTAAATTGAGTAAAAAATAGAATTTAATCATTTAAATAGTCTTTCAAAATACAAACATTGATTTGAACTTCTAAATAATATAACGTTTAGTAGCTATTCTTCATTATAACTGGCAATGTTAAATGTACACTGTGGCTATACAAGGAAATGTGTGAGGTTTGGTAATTTATTGTATTGCTCATTTATATTAATGCTTGTATATGTATTGTAATAGAACCTACAAATGACTGTATAATTTAAAGATTGACACTCCAGATGACCCTCACGCCACCCTAACCCACTGTACCTAAAACATATTTGTATGCTAATGAAAAATCTAGCTTTGCATATATGACCAAGTTAATAGAAGAAACTATGACAGCTCTAATTTGACCCTGGCATCTATATTTATTTGTCTGCTTCAGTCATGTGATAACTATTTGGTTAGAAAACAAATCGGAGACCAAAACGTGTTTTAGATGACAGACATTATGTAAGCTGTAACTTATAAGAACAAGACCAAACAGGTGAATCAGAGTCACATTTAGCCAGATACCAGTCACTGCTCCACAGTGCTAGCTGTTGCTAATTGTTAGCCTCATAGCATAATTGCCCAAGTCATATTTTGGCCAAATTGTGATATCTTCCTAACACTGCTGATTGACCGTGCATTATTGCCTTTGTCCTCAGCCTATCAGAATGCTTGTTATATTCCTAAATCAGTATCTGCCAATGTCATCTCTTTGACCTAGGCATGTTTGGCCCTACACAAAGATGGCTTTTCTGAAAACCTTAAAATATGACTTAGGCAATTATGCTATGAGGCTAACGTAATGTAGCACCTGTGTGTGGCCAGCTGGACTGCATTCAGTTTGACCATACCAACTGTACGAGACACTTTGTACCATCTTATAAAGCAGGATTAATGAGCCATATACACCTTAAAGTTATGAAGACAGAAGAAAATGAACTCAGGTGTTTGCACAACTGCAAGACATTCAGTATACCTAATATCCAAATTTAAGCTGACAAATCAAAAGACCACAAGTTACATTTGTCTCCACAGTTATTTGGCCATCTGGCTTACTCTGCCTCCTGAGGTAGCCTTCTGTAGCCTCACCATGCCACCGGATCTATAGAGCCATTTAATTGATCCCTAAAATAACAATCAGCCTCAGAAAACACATTAAAAAACGATTAGCATTCATTATATCCTGAATGGAAAGCTTCTTTTCAATACCAAACCCACAACAGTGTGTCACAATGTAAATAAAATACCCTTAAATCCTAGAAAGGAAACTATGAAAAAGCAAGTTTCAAGTCTTTACAAATTTCAGTACAATGTAAGCTGCACAAATATCATTGTAATGGGGAATTTGTATCACATTTGCTGGCTTTATGATCTTCCACTATAAATTGCATGTTTCTGTTTATTTAAATGGAACTGTACATGGCTAAAAGACTGATGGCCTCTTGACCACTGAATATTATTTTTAGAGATCCGACTTTGACATCAGATACTGTAGTTTTGCATTGCATGTGAAGCTTACTATAATGATCATTTATACTGTAAGTATACAAACCTTCTGAACAATGAGTCGGACTTTCAGGATGTTGTCAGACAAGGTTTCAACATCCAAAAGGAAGATGTTGCATATGTTGCATTTCTTGTTGCCCTGAACCCATTTCGGGCACTTACAAGTTAGAGTTCAACAGATGTGCGTCCACATAGGAAGGATCTCGCGCTGAAACATTTGAGATCTTTTACGCAACGCTCCTTAGCGCTGCAGAAAATGCAGCAAAATCTCACCATACACATATCAATCATGTAGATTAGTGTTACACATTATAGCCCACAAATGAAACAGAGTATTTTTTGAACACACAGCTGCTGTGGTTCTAGTGGAGGAGGGGAGTATAAAAAAGCAGATGAGGCATTTGCATTTCTTTTCTAATCACTGTTGTTGCCACACTAGCTTTAATGTCAAAGAGCTGTGTTCTTCCCTGATCTCAGTGTAGCTCCAAGGTTTTGACTGCACACGAACAACACACATGCTTGCTTGTATGGAAGCCAGTTTTTTTGTGTGCCAATAGGACTTACATACAACACTTTACACATTACCTTCCAAGTAGATCATTTTATGGGCACACGATCTTCAAATGCACTTCTCCTGGACTCCAAATCAATTGCACAACCTTTTATAAAGAATCCTGCACTGACACCAGTGGCTCCCAACTCCACCATTTAGCCACCAAGTGCTGCAATTTTTCTCTCTTAAGAGGTTTTTTAAATCTACTCCCTAACCAAAACAGTTCCTACTAGAAGCTAGATTCTTTAAAAAAATCAGCACTTGGGGGTCCTAAGAGTGGAGAACTACTGATATACACATACAAATAGATGTCTCACCGTTTCATTCACATTTTGAATGTGACAAGACAATAATCGAGTCATTATATTGCTTTTAACATATTGCAAGTAATTCCTATGATTTGCCCACAGCGGCACACTAAACTATAGTAAATACAAGCACTTCATGTGCGTTTCAACCTGACCCCATACTGGACCCTCAAGCTTTTCACTGGATATGTTATTATGGCTTTCATGAGAAGATGTAGCGTTATTTTTAAAAAGTTCCAAAGCCACATGACTGCAGTCTGTTCTTGGGTACCTAAATGTTGTTCCTCAGTGGTTACGTAACTGCAGATGGATCCTGTGATGAAACATGCCATGAAATAGTTAAAACTAAGAAGTATCCTGGCATTTATGTTAAATGTTTTCACTCTTGGAGCCTTTTGCTGAAGTTTGGCAGTTACATCTTACTGCAAAGTAGCCAATTCCCTCTTAGAAACATGAAGAAAATAGTTTTTTCTTTTCTCATATTATTTTTCTTCCTCCATCATGAAGTCTACAGGAGAAAAGGACCATTTCCTCTTTTTAATTCTTGAATAAAAACTTTCCTTTTTCATAAACCGCTTATCCACTCTTGAAGACTAGATCTCTGTTGGGTCTTTCTCTGCATCCTCTTTACTTCTGCTGCTTTCTGCTCTAAGGAGAGTCCATCATGGCTTCCAGCATCTCCAGGAATAGTTTGTGCATGGGTACACCACCACGGGTCTTGATGCTGTAAAAGGTGGTAAGAGCACGACCAGCAGTCTGTCGGAGGAGAGGCAATGTTAAAAGGAGACGTCCCGCCCGCTGGGGGTCGACTGGGCTTCGCTGACATTCCAGCTCCAGCAGGGCCTGGTGGAGAATGTCTCGCAGCTTCTGCACGGCCTCCATGTCCTCGATGTAAACAGAGTCTGACGGAACAGCAGGGAGCACATGGTAAGACAGTGTGCAGGGTGTTTAAATTTTCTCAGCTTTTGTCACAGAAACAAAGCCTGTGTTGACCAGTAATTTACAACAAATACAAACTAACGGCAGCTTTTATTTACAAAACAAACAGTCGGTCTGTAGTACAAGCAGGACATGCTGGGCGATCTGCTGTTGACAGTCATCTTGGGTGGATCTCTAAGCATCTCTCTATGCAAGGTTATGCGTAAGGTAAACTTGCCATGACCACTTGAATCCCTTCTACTCTAGTGGACAGTGTGTTTATGCCATGTAGATCTGACTGTCGAAGTCTTAGAAATAGTCATTGCACCTAACACTAGAAATACTTGATCTTTGTTGTCTTGGGCCTTTGGCTGCTGACACATAATCCCATCAAGTTAAAAAGATGGACAGCAGACATCATCTGCTCTCCTCGCAGCTAATCTGCTGGTTTTGTTGCTACAGATGCCACTGAGCAATTAGATGAGGACTGATAACATTGATTAACCAGCTGCTAACATTTGGGGCAGCATATAATCCCTCAGTTTTACACTAAACTAGCACGAGACATTCTTTTCACAAAAGCCCCAAATTATTGTGTGCCACTGTAATTATGACAGGAGAACAATGCACTCAGTCAGCTGATTATGTACACCCAGCTGAAACTAACGTGATCTGACAACAAATACAACAACAAATACATCCACCTTGAAAATGATTTAGAGAGGTGTTAAGTGTGCTGGTGTTAAGTGAACTGGTCTGTGGTGCTGACAAACTGCACGGAGTTCCAGTCAAGTTACATTAATAAAGGAGGGCTATCACAAACACCTGTCAGCATAGCACAACGCAGATCAACAGCACAACAAACTGCACCCTCCAAAATGATCATTCAGTTGAATGAACACCTATAAAACTGAAACTGTAACCTTCATAAGGCAGAGTTTATTGCAGTCTTGGTTGCTATACTGCATTTGTTTTAGCTAATAAACTGAGAGTGTAGTTTTGAGTTGGGTTTCCCCCAAATAATGGATTAGTGGAGGTGGTGAACACAATGCCAGTTTAGTGAGCCTAAATAAGCCTGAAGGCTGGAAAATGTAATCATTTCCTCTGCTGTCAATAATACAACTACAGCACACTTTAAGGCAGTTTCTAATCATGGCAGCCTACAACATAAAGTATAACCCTGATAACATCTTGGCACTATTAAGTTGCTAACTGTTCTATGAGGTGCAAATAAATGGTTTGCCACAATACTTAGTATAATCTGTCTCCATAACGGTTCAGCTAGTTGAAGTATAAGTACCTGAGTTAGTGAGTGCGATGGCTTTTAGCATGACAAATTCCTCCCGGTCTACGTTTAGTGCACGGAAACGGCGAGCGAGTTGACTAATTGCTGCATTAAGCTCCGTCAGTCCAGCAACACGTGACATCTCCTCATCAAGGACAAAATCCTCCGCAAACACCACCTCGTCCTCGCAGCCGAGCGAGCGGTACGCTACACCCAGCACTAGCACTTCCAGCCACACTGACTGCAGCACTGACATCTGGTCTGCGAGAGACAGTGAGAGGAAGCCTGCAGAAGAAAATACAAGAGAAAGAGAGACATATTTAAATGCAGAGGACGCAACGGGTTCACATTTTTTGGGGTCATCTGGCACAGCAAGCCAAATCATGGGCTAGTTGCTGTGGGAAGCTGGTGACCCACCTCTAGATGTAACACAGTTAAGCACTGCATGATTCTGCTGAGCTAACAGCAGAAGTTAAGTATCTCCTGTCCTAACATACCACGCACACCAAAGAGTTAAATAGATTTGACTGGTTGGGCATACAAATTACACACTTCAGCCTTCTAAATCTGGTTTACACAGGCCATACATAATGATCAATATTCTAGTCAGAGCCTGAGTGAAATATGACACAGCATGTTTGTTCCTATTCAGTGAGAATGGATCGCTAGTCCCAGTCACTCCTCCCCTCCTTTATTCTCTCTGCATCTCTTACCGGGAATGTGTTTGGCCCAGCCAATGATCACAACCAGCTCACGGTCAGCAAGGTCACAGAGAGTGGTGAGCGTACGCTGGGCTGTGTCAGGCTGCAGAGGGTCGGGCATGGCAAATAACTTTTCTGGCTCTACTACTAGAAGGTGGGACACAATGATGTTGGAGGAACCTATGTGGCAAAACACAAAACAGTGGATTAACTTCTGTATACATTCAGACATATTGACACCCAAAACATCAACTCTGTCATCATCTAAACATATATATTACATTTTCGAACATGCTAATTTGCACTGCTGTTAACTGTAGTGTATGAGGCACTCTATCAATGCTGTAAAAGTCCATATTTCTATTTCAAGTGTAGGCTTGATATCTGCCTAATTATTTCTATGAGTTCATCCCAGCCAGACTTGTGTAACTGAAGAGCTCCTTATTCAGTCAAATTTAATTTAAATTTGTGCAAATTAGTACTGTTACAGCATGTATTGAATTGCTGATTGAAGAATTAAACACATTTAACACTGAACCATTTTTGGCAGTAGAGGGAGCTGTTCTGTTATCAATTCCAATTGATTTGAAGCGTTTTGTGTGTTGCTGATACGCTCGGGGCGACTGGTGTTTCACCCACTATGCATATCTTGTATGTTTGGAGGAGAACTCTGAGCACTTCAAGTTTAAAAGAAGAAAAAGGTCGAGATGAATCTTGTCTCTACGTCTGAGTCAGAACAACGTGGGGGGAGACCTTTCAAATGACCCGTTGCAGAGCTTAGATCTATTATTACTATGTTTTTAATTTGCCTGAACACGGTTGCTGTTGGTAGAAAAGCAAAAGTCATTCTTTGTTATTAATAAGAACCCAATATAATACATATTTAGTGAATGTATGAAGTGATTGCACATTTATGGAGTTGCTAAAGTAATATGTGGCACCTCAAGTTGAAAGAGAAAAAACAAGACAGAAAGCCCACCTTTTTCACTCTCCTTTGTTAGTGGTAGAGGGGCACTCTGGTATGTTGCATTCTCCACCTCCGGGCGCCTTTTGTACTTCTGCCTTCCACCTCTGACCCTGTCAAGACGAACTCCTACAGCGTGAAAGATAAACTCAATGATTTTTGTCGGTACACAGAGAATAAATATACTATATTTAGGATATAGAACTTAAAATATCAAAGACTGACTACACAGCTTGTGTAACACCATTCATACTCACCCTCTTTCAGCATGCCTACTTTGAGGCACTTGGTAAAGCGGCATGCCTGGCAAGCCTTTCTGCGCCTTTTAGTGATCTCGCACTCATTTGATGCTGGACAACTGTATTCAATGTTACCTTCATGGAAGAACAGAAAATGTCAGTTTACAGTTAATTAGATGATTAAGCAATATAAATACGTTTGGTTTGGAGGAAAACAACCTAATCTTTGAGACATGTAATCCAAAGCAGAATTCATACAAGCTACTCTACACAACACAGCACAGTAATAACGGCCAAGTGTTCATGGTTTCTGTTAAACAGACCAGTATAAACCAGATGGGGTGGTTACTGGATGATTGTGTACTGAAGCATTATGAAAAATAACAACATCAGCAAATGATGTGGGTTCTTAGTCACTCTTGCCTTCCACAGTTTTTTCACCACTGTGGAGAGTGGGGATGCCCTGAGCTGTTTCAGATTGGTACTAGAGCTACTGAAGGCCTATTTTAATAGGTTAGTTCTAGCTATATTAAACCTAATCATTTAATGTACCCTTGTTTATTTTAATGCTCTTCACCCCAGCTATACTAGTCCTCATACAGGTGTACAAAACATCCTGTTGCGCTCTGAAATTTCAAGACATTTTGAAAGGAAAGAAGCCTAAAATATGTGAATCTGTACTCACTACTTACTGTATTGTCATAGGTCTAACTAGTTGGACTAACTGTGCTCTTAGTGTTTGTTTTATATGTTGTGTTTTAAAGATGAAACAGCTGAAAATATCCGTGGTCAGTAGAGGTAAGTGTCACACAAAATGCTCCAGATTAACATGATTTGGAAACACTCAAAAGTTAAAATTCTTACATTACACAAACTGTCATGAAAAACTTTTAATTGTTTCCCCTTCTTGTTCAACTTCATCACAACACACACCTTGGATGGTTCTCTTGAAGAAGGCTTTGCAGGCCTCACATGACGCTACGCCGTAATGGTAACCTGAGGCCACATCCCCACAAACTAGGCACAGCCTCTTGGGCAGCGTGCTCAGGGCGTACTTGCATCGCCCTGCTCCATTTCCAGTGGAGCCCTCCTCTGCTCCATCACCAGCCTCGTCCTTGAAGTGACAACGCAGAGCTGGTGTGTAGAGTGGCGGGGAGTAACGTTTAGCGCCGTCTCCTCTGGTTCCTCCTCCTCCGCTTTGAGAAGAGTCTGAGGAGGCCCCGCCAGGGCTGGTCCGACCTCCCCCACCTCCCTCTGGACTGCTCGGCTCTGCCTTTATGTAGACATCGGACCGACGCTCCCGGGAAGACATGATGTCTGGAGGGCAAAACAAATAAACAACAGAGAAAGGTCAAAGTAAATAATGGCACAGAACCTTTTCCTCATATCTTCATAACACTTGTGAAAGAAACACCAAAATTTGACCTTGTTTAGCCAAAATGGTGCACAAGGCAGATTTCATGGGAACCAGATATTTTCTTACAGAAGCTTTTAAAAAAAAATCTCTGCACAGATTTTCAGAAATACAATCAAAGCAATTTACTTGTGTCTGAATTGTTGTTTTAGCATCTTCAAACTAAGAAAATGATGGTAGAGAGTGTAAGCAGCCCATGGTGGGCTTCAGGACTACACAACAGCCCACTCCTCAGTCCCTTTTTTCTTCCAGCCTTTATACCAGTCATTACTGTTTGCACTGATACGGGGTACGTAGGATGCTTTCAGTGTAAACACAGTAATCGGAAGGAAGCAGGCAGCAGAAAAAATCTTGACAGCAATTCAGGAGCTGTTGTGCAAATGCTGCCTAATTCAGTGGAAAACAAATTAAAGCCCAACTAACCATCACTAAACTAAGAACCAAAGAACATGTGGTTATTTCATTTTTAGATCATAGTCAATTTTCTTTGCTGGAGGGCACGGACAGTGAAACAGGCCTGGATTTTGCACTATCAGCATGCTAACATCACAAAAGGCTGGCTTGTTCTCTCCCTTGCTCTTCAGCACAACTTAATCCCTGTGTTGTCTGTGCTATTTCTTCCTCAGCTACGCTTTTCAAGCCATCAAAAACCACCTCGGATTCACCAAACCAGAAGCTTTAATGCCTAAAATAAAACTATACAGTCCTCAGACCGTGCCACTATGTGAAGTCTTTGTCTGCCACATTTCCAGTCATTAAAATAGCCAAGGTGACTGGATGAAGGTCATTATGCTCATAAACAGCGGTCATTCTTCCTTATCCACACGTATAACTTACGTTCAAGCAAGGCAGCAAGAGCACTGCAGTAACCTGCCAAAGGCTGTCCGTAGATCTCATTTTAATTACAGAAGCAAGCTTAGTAAATATGTCATGCTTGTGATGAAATCAAATGCATGTTTATGAATCCAAAATACAAGCACATAAAAAGTTCATGAGGCCATTATCATAGTCAATACATTTTAATGTACATTGTGGCACAGAGGAAGTTTGCAACCCTTTCCTATCACTGACATTGTAAACCATTAAAATTACCTTATCTCAGTAATAATATACTGACAACACACAAATACTATTGACACGCATTCACACTCATACATTACAGATCGTCCATTTCAGCTGATTATCTATGATTATGATTGTCACAAACATAAAAATTAAACTGCAATTAAAGCTGCAAGCAGCACTGGACGGATTCTCGCTTCGTGCTGGTCAGCGACTGAGACTGGATATCGCCATATGGCAAGAATTTGATCACGCCTGTGAAGTTTGAGGCCGATCGTCATCACTTCCTGTTTCAGGGCGTGCTGGCCATAGACACATATAAGTAGACGCCGCATTGACTGTGGAGGGACGTGCCTAAAGTGCCGCCATCTTAGTACAGGGCTAGCAGAGGAGGGAGTGCATGGACATCTATGGAGGTAAGAGGTACTCCACAATCTGAAAGTAGGATTATTTTCGACCGATTTCCAAACGGCTTGATTTGTTAAAAACGTCACACACGTAGCTATGACAGGATGCTTGGATGTTCTTTTGTTCTATTGATGTCTGCCTGTCTGTCCTCCATGTCTGACGTTTGTAACAAACAACCCACGTGAATATATGTTGACAATTGATCGATTTATGATCACTTTTATAGTGCAAACATGTCATTCCTCTATAGACGTAATGCACTGTAGGAGCGAGTGGCACTGTACCAAGATGGCCGCCGCGTAGGCACGTCGCTCCAATCGGCAGCAGCAGTCAATGCGACGTCTACGTATATATGTCTATGAGTTAGATGTTACAAAGCAACTGGGTTGAATTCTTACTAGCTTGTAAAGCTGGGATGCTAACTAGTCGTGGAAGGGGCTTGAGGAACACCAGGGGTAAACATCTT
>OMNN01028472.1:0-18307 GCA_900302755.1 Chromis chromis | reverse complement strand
ATAGTGCAAACATGTCATTCCTCTACAGACGTAATGCACTGTAGGAGCGAGTGGCACTGTACCAAGATGGCCGCCGCGCAGGCACGTCGCTCCAATCGGCAGCAGCAGTCAATGCGACGTCTACGTATATATGTCTATGATTTAGAGCACCTACAGGCCAGTTACACAGCACTTCCTGTTTTTTTTTCATGGCAAAACGGCAAAACGCCACAGGCACGCCGTTATACTTTTGTGGAACATTTTAATAGCTTTTGCTCACCAATGCCTGTTGTATATGCTGGCCAAATTTGCGATCTCTCGGAGTTATCCCCTAGGAGGAGTTTGCTCTAGAAAATTTTAAAATTCTGACAATAAATTCAAAATGGCGGATTTCCTGTTACATTGTGGGTTGTGAGGCTTTTTTGTGCGTCTTGTCATGATACATATGTGTAGCAAATTTCGTAGCTCTAGGTGAAACTAACTGACCCTAAACCCTTTTTTTTAAATTTCTAGGGGGCGCTATTGAGCCATTTTGCCATTCACATGTGTAATTCCCCCAAAATGTAAAATTATTCGCCAGTCCTTATGTGTGTGCCAAGTTAGACGCGTTTTCAAGTGTGTTTAGGGCCTCAACATTGCGATTTAAAAGTCCCACAAATAATAATAATCTTTCGAACAACAATAGGGTTCTTGCACTGATGGGGCTCGAACCCTAAAAAACCTTAAACATTACAAAATAATACACAAAGGCCGTGTGATGACATTAAATTCATCCAAATTTTTTGCCTAAAAGTATAGTTTGGGAGAAATAAAACTGTTTACAACAATAAACTGACAGAGGAGATTTAATTTCCTAAGTGACAGTACCCTTCCACCAGGAAATGCAAACCAAATCTGATTAGTTAGATCAGCATGAAAGAGTCTATTTGATGCTTTTAAGCTGTGATGCAACTGTGAGTACCTTAGGTCCGATGCCAAATGTCAGGGTTCTTAATGTCAATCATATATCACATGCATTATAAATAAGACAGTTCACCTAAAAGCACTCTGATCTCTTTGACACATAATGGAGTTAGAGCAAATGGGCCTCTGTGTCTCAAGGTTTTTGACCCTCAAGTGACCGAACAAACAGGTGGGAGACTATTTGTGTGAGTAAAGTGAAGACTACTCTGCCCTGCCTGATCAATTCTGCACATAGCTGTTCCACTCCTGTAAATACCCCCATATAAAAAGAGATAAACAGTAAAGTGTCTAGCTAAATAATAAAAGATCATGTTTATTATTTTGTCTGAAATTGACTTGCTGCTTTTATGTATATGATGAAGATGATGTTGTAAATTTATCCACAGCTCTTCGAGGATGTTAGAAATCAGGGGTATAAACAAGACATGTGCCTGAACCGTAGTCTGTGCAGTGTCTTTCCCCGGGTTTTGCCTCATCACTGGGTACATTAATGCAGAGCCTCACTTGAGCGATTGTGCTCTTGTTCCAACTTAATAGATGAGTGCGTGAGGACGATGAGATGGGATCTCTGCTGCCTAAATAGCTTCAATCCAGTTAAGACCTGAAAGTGATTTTCTCTTGCATACATACGGGCAATCCACTGCAATTACCAACCAATTTTTCTTCTTGTTCATCAGTTAGGCTGATAAACCAGTTGCAGCCTGTGTATTTACTAAGTGTTGCAATATTTGAAATGCATTACTTATGGGTATCACAATGCTCTGATCCCTCACCCAGTCCAGAGTAACAACCTACTGGTGTTTAGCATAGGTAATACATTTTCTCTTATGGGGGCTGTACAGTGGCTTGGTTGTTAGCACCGTCACCTCACAGCTAGAAGATCCCCGGTTTGCGTCCCGATTAGGACACCTGGGATCTTTCTGTGTGGAGTTTGCATGTTCTCCCTGTGCAGCGTGGGTTCTCCAGCTTCCTCCCACAGTCCAAAAACATGCTGAGGTTAATTGATGATTCTAAATTTTCCGTAGGTGTGAATGAGAGTGTGCTTGGTTGTCTGTCTCTATGTGTAGCCCTGCGATAGACTGGCGACCTGTCCAGGTGTCCCCTGCCTTCACCCGAGTCGGCGGGGATAGGCTCCAGCCCCCGCCCTGCGACCCTACAGAGGATTAAATGGTGTATAGATAATGGATGGATGGATTTACTTTATGATATATAGAGATATAATAATTATATTTAGGGGTATTGAGTGCCATATAGCGAGATAATTAATTTTCTCCTTTATTTACATTGCTACACTCGCAGCTTAACGAAGCTAAACACAGAGATCAAACACATTAACTATCACTCTGTCAACAATCTGTGCCTTTATGATTTATAATCAATAACAGCTCAACCCTCGGACCTGTGCTGTGTTCTGTTTGTCTGACTGCAGAACTATGAATGCATGTTATACATTACCCATCTGTTGACAAGAGGTGTCTATGATGAACAAGCCTCTATAGTGGCAACTTTACATTCTGATTCATTTCACACCACACTGTGCATGCACAGGAAGTGGCACGCTGTTTTCTGAGCTTCTTTACACAAACATACTGCTAATGAGATATTTACATGAAAATGTGTTTCGTGTGTGATTACAGCCGGTCAATATGAGGCATATAAACTAGGTTGTGGATCCACTGGGGAAAGAAAAGCGTGGATGCATGGATACTGTGAGGGAAAAGTGAGTCGTGGAAGTTGACTTGCAAAAAACAAATCTTACACAGTGTGTGCTTTACATATATATATAACATAGCATGTGCAACAGGGAAGTGTGACTATAGATAATTCAAGACAAAAAAGGAACTTACACTGCAAAGCAAAGCATGTCTTAATCATAATTATTGCTACAGCTGATAATCCAATCCTATAGTCGCTGGCATACACTGTGCTTGGAGTTTGCCCTCTGTGGATATGAGCACTGTTTGGCAAGCAGCAAGGAGGTCACAGCAAACTTAGCCTGTTTAAAGTTTAGCTTACTTGGACTAAGTTTAAAAGCTGAGTGAATGGTTCAGCCAACACCAGCAGAATTAATACAGAAAGACAATCAACACTGTGATTTATCTTAGAGGACTCCACCAAGAAGTCTCTCTCTACCATGTGCACCGCTGGCAAGTTCGACATCTGCTTTGGCAGCACAGAAACATCGGTTCTATTTAAGAAAATGTGGAAAAAGCAGGCGGTAATAGCAGTAAGGGTGATCAGTGTTTGGATTAAAGCACATTCAGTGTGTAAAGCCAGACGAGGTTGACTAAAATGCTTTATTTCTACTTAACCTCCCCACAGACACGCGTTGTGTGTACTGTAAACTCATGTCAGCATGTTTGGGGTAGCGTTAGCATTAGCTAGCATCATAACTGTGGGTTAGCTACCCGCAGCTAACCAAGCTAGCTAGCTAGCGTTAATCCTGACTGACCAGCTCTCTCCTCCCGGGGCCGAGGTTTATTTTTGTCACTCTAACCCGGACTAGGCTGCATCTTACCTTGACAGCGGTGACTACAACAGCATGTAACGTTAAATCTCTCCGCGGCGAGATATCATGGCACAGGTTGGGCAGAAAATCAGTTTCCAGACTGCCAGCTCCTGCTAGCTCGTGTTGGCCGTGTGTGTGTGGAGATGGGCCGGGCTACAATCGGCTTTCTCTAGCAGCTGGTATGATAAAGGATGGATCAACTGGAGCTCAACACATTAGTTCAAGGAGCAGCCTGGAAACTGGATCACTATAAACGGGTTTTCATGTCTTTTTAAAAAAAAATATAGTCATGATATAATTTGCACTATTAAAATGGTGAATTTAGAGTTCAGAAAAAAACTCATATCCTCTCTTCTGATGCAGGAACATCACAAAGGCTATTTGTTAAGAGGATAAATGTTTAATTTCCAACTACAAACCTAATTTAGCCCTATAATAAACAGACTGACACGGTGAGAATTAACTGGCTGTAAGCATATTAGCCATGAATCCAGTGTTTCAACCTGATGGATTACAAAAGAGATGAATGGCAAACTTTAACTCACATTTACCTGATCATTTTATGGGTCTTTTGCAATGCACATTACAAAATTCCTGGCATCTGTCTCCACATTGTTTTAGCCACACTTTGTTTTTTTATTGCTGTGGAAGCTTTTATTTCTCCCCAGGCTACATACAGCGTCCCCAAAACAAAGAACTTCAAAGTAATGGTATCATCAGGTCCCTCACACTGATACCTTAAGTGCTCCTTTCTCTTCATGCAGGATTTGGGACATTCTCATGATTTATACTACTATTTAAGCAGCCTCTCGTCTATCCACTATCTGCCCCTCAGTTATCCATTCCTCAGTTTGCAGGGCAATCACAGCCCATCCTTTCTTCAGTTTCTCTTCATGCACTGTGCTTTCAGACAACACACCAGAAGACATATCTGCGGTGCAGCAAATGATCCTGCGTCTGTCAAACAGCCCCCATGAAATGTTCCACTGCAACATATATAGTATAACTAGCCACTCGTGACGTTCTGGATGTAAATAAAAAAAGTCTCCTCTCCTCCACATCCCTCGTACGTCCGTGAGAAGACAGCACACTGCCAACGAAGAGTCCATCACGGCCTTACAGGACTGAATTGCGAGGCACTTGGCTGTACATAATCCGAGTTGAAGGATGGCATAATAGGGTAATATTTCATCAGCATAAAAAGGCAATGGGAGAACAGCTTACCTGTTTGGGTGAACTGGATTTAGAAGCCTATATATCCCTCTCTCTCTCTCCCGACGGCGGCTCAGTGAAGTGCTCTCGCTGTGGGTTGAAGTCTGCAGTTATCAGGACACCTGCAAAGTAAGCAAAGGCTCCTGAGTGTCGTCACGCAGCTACAGAGCCAAGTCACTTTTCACGTTAAGCTTCTGTCGGTGATTTTAGCAGGCGAAACCCCCCAAAAGTACACAGTGTCCAGCCTCAAAATGACCATGATTTAGCAGAACTAGTTGTACATAATAAGCAATAATAGTAGTCCAAAGCTTCACATGTGAAACAGAGAACATATATATAGTGCCAAGTGTTTCATTGTTCTGTAAGAAAGCTGAGTTTCTCTCCTAAAAATACATATCCCAGAGTATCTGTCCAGATTTCTGCACGCTGCTCGAGTACCCTCCCCCTTATGCTGCGTGACACACTCCAAAGGTCACAGTCCCAGGAATGCTTGAAGGACAGACGGAGTAAAGCCAACACCTTGTCTTTCACTCATACAAAGTCGGGAGCTTAAGTTCGGTGATAACTCTCTGTAAATAATTAAAGGGGATTACTTTTAATGGGAAAAAAATGACATGAAATATCTCTTTAGGTTGTTGTTAAAGTCGAAATGTGACTCTGGATTTAGATATTTTGTTTGAAAAGACATTAAATGCCCAATAAAAGACAACTTCAACCTTGAGGAGCAGTGCTATAATAAGTGGAAATAAACTAGGATGGTGTTTGGAAGTGATAAAAAAGTGACATTTAAGAAAATACAATTAGTTTAAATTAAAGATTTTAATTATAGAAGACTGTGATCCGACTCAAACTCACATCTTCCTTATCATTACTGTATCTCTGAATACACTTTTTAATCATAAAAAGTCAAATATGAAAGCTCAGGATCCTGTCCCCCTTTCTGTGTTAAATGGTTCATGTTGTTAGGGGGCACCAGCGGTCCTTGTCACTGACAATGCATCACACAGACTGTACATTAAACTCAGTTTGAGGGTTTTAAATGCGGCGCACTGTGGAGACGGAGAGAACAGCACCCAGGGGTGACCTTGCCTACTGATCTCGGACCGGTGAAAGGTTAATTGCCAAAGTGGATTATACCTTAAGATCAGTGATCTCAATCCCGGTCCAGCAGGCTCGGTGATTTACAATAGTTCAGTGTGTTAACACGGAGGGAGGAATAACTCCGGAGATTATAATGCATAAAAAGAAAAGTGTGCACAGTTGAAGAAGTGCGGGGTGTTATAAACCCATGCAGGACTTGCTTTTTAAGTGCCTTAAGGAGCACAATTATGCCACCAGCTGCATCTTATTCATTCACATCCCTGCATTTTTCATCTAGTCTGTAAGTGAGCATGCATCTCATTTATTAGAGGGAGGTTTTATAGGTGACAGTGCATTACACAGAGTGGTGTAGCAATTATTTAAGTGTGAACTAGTCCGCAGGGAATGTCAGAGTAGGGTTTGCAAGCCAGAAAAAAAAAGAAACGTGTATTACAAATTATTTCACAATGCATGCTAACTGTGGATCTCCTGCCCCCTACCCCCAATAACGTGGCCGGGAGAACTTACAGCTCTGCCGGGAGAGCCGAGCAGGGACATCAGGGTGCCGTTCAGACAGCCGGCACGACCCGAAAAACACCCCCAAAACAGCCTCAACACACTGTGTGGGAGAAGAAATGCTACTTACTGGGAGACGTGAAAACATCGCAGGGTTGTGTTTTTTCTCTATCTGAAGTCAGTCAAGTCTTTGCGGCTGGGAAGTCCACAGTCGGCTGAACTGGTTTAATGGCGCCGTCGCAGCCTCGCCGGGTTTCTCACATCTCATCACGACGCTACCGCGGACGAAGGTGATAACAACAACCGGCGACACAACGTCTCACCCGGCTGTTCTGTTCCGTACGCTGGTGGCACAAATTCCCGTCTTCGGCTTCCACAACTGAGGTTGTAGTTTAATATCAAGACTTCAAGAGGGGGGAAACGGAACATCCGGTGAGCGGGATTCAAAATAAAACATCGTCGACACGTTAGACATTTTAACTTTCCTCAAACTGGACGACGCTTTAAGGCAAAACTATCTCCATTATAAAACAGATACCACCTTCTGCACAAATATACCACACCGTCTTCATGAACGTATAGCTGCTTATTTTCCTAACCAAACATTACGAAGTGTTTTATTTTGAAAGGCTGACTCTGCGGGGCTCCCGGGCTGCTGCCGTCTTCCTGCCGCTGGCTTGACGCAGCTGAGTGACGCAGGCTGGATCTCGTGCCTTTTCTCCTCCCTCTGCCTCAGTTTGCGTCCGCTGTGTGTCTCCGTTACGTCCGTACGCAGCCTCCACCGGCGTCATCGGCATTATAATGAGGGGGCCTGCAACTCGTTAAAAAAAATATGACCCGGTCCACGTTAATCCCGATGTGGTCCGGGTCTGTTCCTTTACATCCGCAGCTTTGAATAGATTTCAGATCAGGCTGCTGCGTCGTGACACCTGACAAAACCTGGAGGTGATCCAGTGAGTGCAAACCCTCCCCCCAAAGAAAATTACAGTCATATTATTATATATGCAGACATCCAAGTGAGTTATATACTTTAAGCCCACTTATGACCTATTTCTGATGCTGTATTTTGAATTTCAACACCAAACAATTCATTATAAGAATGGCTTTTGTCAGGATCAGTTTAATGTAAATTCAGGCTATAGGGGGCTGCTGCAGGAAGAACAGGTTGCATGTCTCTCCCAGCACACCTCTATGGAAAATGTAGTCATGCCGTCGGTCTTGTGACACTGACCCGGCTCACTCCACCACTACACTATCTGGACAGGAGCCAAGAAAGAGGAGATCAGGAGATCACTGCGATGGGATGAGAAAGAGGGAATAATCAAGGGATAGTAGGTTGGAAAGAAAAGAAAACAAGCCTGGATGCTGTACAGTCAGTTTTTATTATAGTCGATAACTACAATTTAATGATTTCTCTGTGTAACTTTTGCAGCCTCCTGCTTCTCGAAATAGGCTCTCCAACATGCCCGGTAACAGCTGGCACTGGGAGAGAGGAGAGGAGCTGACACGGAAGAGTTTGCAACCTTGTCCAGTGATTTAGAAAAATGGATTTACTAAAAAAATAAAAAATAAAAAAATAAAAAAATCAGCGAAGAAAATCTCCTGGTAGGATTTGTCTGTATTCCCCAGACAGCCCAGCATTATCTGCCTCTAATTATAGACCAATAAACGTTGGTCCAGTCTGAACCAATAGAGTCCCACTTGCGTCCCCCCTCGCTGTGTCAGAGGTGCAGGACAACAGTCTTGGCGTTGGTCACATGGAGCCTGTGCAGCGGGCTCCGGGCTCGGGACTGGATTGTCGTGGTGCGCGCATGAGAGGAAAAACTGACGGCAGTGTCATTGCGACCTTGAAGCAAGGTCATCGAGTCTCTGCTGCAGACACTGCAATTCTGCGGGGCTGCATCACAGGCTGCTGGTGCAGAGTCTGCATTATCCGGTTGGAGGCGAAACCGGCCATGCTATAATCATTAGATCCACACACACACACAAAGAAAAAAATAATATTAGAAGCAGTTTGTGATTTACTGCAATATAATTATGCAAGTCTGGTGTAATCAGTGGAAGCATGTGTTGGATGTGTGAAGAGTTGAAATGTTAAAACACAGTGTGAATGCCAGCTCGGGGTCCCCAGGGTGCTCCTTACAGCAGGTCATGACCTCAGACAGGTGTCAGCTGATGGCTACATAAATCCCAAGAAGCCATTGTGGCTGCTGTGGTACACAAAAAAGCGCTGCATCAGTGAGTCACAGATAACACAGCTGATATAGAGGACAGTCTCAACCTTTGCTATAAACACCTCCATCAGTATGTAATCATTTTAATTAGGCGGCAATGCAGAGGGGGGTTTGAGGGATTTAATTAGAAGCGGCACGCTGGTCTTCAGCTAAAGCAACCAGAAGTGATGAGATGGAATCAACCGTGACCGCAGATGAGGTTCTCAACCAAAACTTTAATGGCATTCTACCACCTTAAACCAGGATGTATATGAAGCTATGATGATCCGTGTTGAGGGTGTAAATATGGACAGCTGTTTCCCTTTAAGCTGAGATCAGAGAACCATGATCTGATTAATGTCTTCAAGTTAATCGAGTGTCAGACCAGTAAAGCGACTAAATCCACTGGTGCATATAAGTTTTGTTTAAAGTCAAGAGTGTCCATGTGTACATTAGAACATGTCCTCATTATGGATCAGCTCTAGAATTTGCTTCTAAATAACATGAGCAGTGTAGTTTCAGTCTCTGCTAAGAAAAGACTTCCAAGCTGTGATATGTGCAGTAACATAGAAGTAATCTGGATTCTGGTTTATGGTGTATTTTCCCTTTAAATTCAGCTCCCTAGTCTACCTCAGCTCTATTAGCACTGTCCAGCATTCGTCCTCTAGTGGCAGCTCAGGGAACCAGCAGCGGCGGTGCTGATGACGTTATAGCAGCTGAGTGTGTGTGTCCTCCAGTAAAAGGTCACCCACTGCCATTGCACATCATCGCTGCCTCCTGTCCTCATGATTGCAACGCCAGAACGCTGCCTTTTCTTTATCCTGCAGCAAAGTGTCAGATTTCCAAAGGCCGGATCAGCGCTCGCTAGGGTTTCTGCTCCTTTAAAACATTCTGCTTACTCACCGGCGCAAACGTGACGTCAAAAGGCAGATTGCAAAATTTCAAATTTATTGGGTCACAAGCGCACAGATGGATGCATGTTGTAATTTCAGTCTAAGACACTGGATGGGTTGAAGTGTTATTGTATAGCTACGTCCTGGACGCTGCATGTGTGTGTGCCATCTGCTGGTTGTGTTCAAAGAGGGGAGAAAAGAAAGTCAGCATTCATTTACTTCTAGGTGGATGAGGACGAGGTCATTATAAATTAATATCAACTTTTGTAAATCTGATATTTTGTGACATTAAAGGACATTTTTAAGATAAATAAAAACACAGACAACAAAAGAGACCTGCAGCCGCATTCTGCTCCTGCACCGTGTTTGTCCTTGGTGCCATTTTCAGATTGAAACAAGCTAAGGTTTCCGGCAGAGTATCACTTACACGGATCAGCCGAGGAGCCCCAGCACATGCTAAAAAGCCCACATTGACAGCCTGAAGGGCATTTATACGGTACCTCCACAATACAGTATGTCGGCTATTCAAATCTCGCAGCATATGTAGGCCGGACCTGTCTCCACCAACCCAACCTGGCCTTATAAAAGCCACATAGAGAACGACACATTTTCCTCCCTTGCTGTGCACAGTTTACTGTCAAGGTATATAATAAGGAATTTATTCGCAAACTAGGCTCATATTTTTGTCTTAGTGGTCTAATTTGTGGCCCTGCTAGAGGCTCAACTATAGACGGGTGACAGTTTAAAGAAAAACCAACAGAAAGATCCAGTTTCTCCGACATGGACTGAGCCTAATCCTTGATTAAAAACCTTTGTCAGTGGAGATCTTTATCACATTTTTTCTTTTAATCCAGGACTAAGCCTAATCCATTGCTGGAAAACTGGCCGAAGGTGCTTTAGTAAGATGTAGGTCCAGCTTCAGTTCATCTCAGCACTGATTCTCCGAGTCTGTGGAACTCTCCTGGACTGATGAACACCATTCTTCCAAAAAATATTCCCCTATTTGGTCCAAAACCTCCAATAGATGTTCAGTTAGGTTGAGATCTGGTGACTGCAAAGGCCGTAGCATCTGATTCACGTCTGATCAAACCATTCAGTGACCCCTTGTCCCCTTGTGGATGACTTCTAAGTCGTCCTGGATAGAGATTAATTTGCAGTGATCCTTTCCTCTACTGGGACAAGAAGATCCAAACCATAGCAGTAAAATGCCCCCCACAGCACAACAGGGCCACCAGATCCCCTCACTGCAGGGGTCAAGGGCTCAGATTTGCCCTTAATTGGTCTGTTTGTGCTGCTGTACCTCCACACTACACTCCTGTTACTCTAAACATGATTGTTAATTTGCTCTGAATCTAACAACTACTCAGATGAGGAAGAATAGAAGTAGTCTCAAAGCAGCTTCACGAATTAGAAGGTTATTCCTAAAAAGATTTGTTGGCTTGTATCTGAAAATGTAACATTCATTAATAAGCTGTGATGACATGAATGTGATATTTAATGATGCAGTCAAAGTATCTGGTTTGGTCCTTGGAGAGACTCTGGCTGTTGCCAGGAGGTGTAGCTGGCGTGTTTTCTCAGCTCAGTGAAATAAAGATGTTCAATGTGCGTAACTGAATCTGAACATCATTCCAGATCATCAGGAGTGGGGCTGTGTGGTGGTCCCGGTTAAAACTGCATGTTAATGTCGATTTAGGAATGCACACTTACTGATATTTTCTTTGGGAAACTTATAACCTTTGTATTGTTGAAAGTGGAAACGAAAATGAGGAAGAGAGAGAGAGAGATGGGGAATGATGCAAGTTTGTTTTGTTGCCAGATCCTGGTTTTTGGCTGTTATGAAGATGCATTACAAACCTCCAAAGTGTTTAAGGTGTACCCAGTTTTGTTGGAAATGTTTGCAACTTTTCATGTCTGAAATCTGAATGTGTGTTGCTCTTAGTGCAGCAGGGGTTTCCAAGAGAAGCTCATGGGCTGGAACATCTTTAGAAATCAGTAATCAAATGCTTGTAAGACACAGTTAATTTTTAAAAATCTTTATTACATGTATGCAATGCAGTAGGATTAATGCATTTGGCCATCAAAATGCAACTATTATGGTGGTATACAGGATTTAAAAAATTCTTCTGTTACATACCAAAAAGAGCATGTTTACTACCCGTGTAATTGTTGGCAGGATTCAGGAGTGACTGTCTCAGACCAAAGAAACTTCTCCTCACCAAGTTTCTGACCACATGGGGTTTTTGGCTGCAGTATTTGGATTAGTAAAAAGCGTGTTTTCTCATTTTGACAGAGTGGTAGTGCAATTCAGTTCTGGCCCAGTAGAGAGCAGTAACTCCTCACAAAGTAAAGGGAACATTGGCATTAAAAATCACTTCATCTTTGATTGAGGCATACAAACTCACATGCTAAGAGCATTAAATGCAAACCACAAGTGGCTAAGGCTTCAGCAATTCATCTTAAGTGTCTGCGAGTACTAGCAGTGGATATACACAAAGAAATTGCCAGAAAGAGAACTCCTCTGTGAGCAAGACTCCAAACATCTCTCAAGTTGATACTTGTGCCAGCAGTGGAGTCTCTGCAAACAGCTTTAAGGCTTCAGTGGTAGATCTAGAACAGGTTTGGGGTTTCCATTCGGCTGCTTCTTGTTACCGTTGGAGCCGTTGACTTTGGGGCTTCTCTGTGGAACAGGCCTTCTGTGGCGTCTCCTCTTTGGTGGACGAGTTTTGGGTTGTATCTGATCCAGCAGAGGATCCAAATGTACTTTCCCACTTTGAGCATCTGAAGACTCATCGATAAACGCAAGGTTCTCCCCAAAGTAGTCCAGAGGCTGAGACAGGGTGGGATCTGGAAGAGCCTCCTTCTCCTTTTCAGGATCTGCAGGTTTTTCTTCAGGCACTCGATCCGTCTGAGTGGCCTGAGAGTCTGATTCTGATCCCGAGCCCGATTCATTAGAGGACGAGGAGGAAGAGGAGTACGATCCAGATTCTGTGTGACCCTCTTGCTGCTCTTCTTTCCCTTCAGGGGCCCCGTTGGCTGTCACGCTGTGGCTGTGAGGGCCGTGGCGGCGCTTTCTCCGACGTCGTTTGAAGGGGTCGTCGATTTTTCCTGGAATGCGAAAGTCCACCGACATATTCTGGATGTTTCTGGCGTGGGCTCGCAGCTCCTCCATCTGAGAGAAGAGGATAAGGGCAGAGGTGATGGAGAGGAATTGGTGGAGACATGATACATCAGACATGAGAGGACAGAAAGTACCTCAGCTCTGGTCTTCTTAGACAGAACCCGGAGCCAGTTACCAATCATAGTCAGGATGGATGCAAAGTACGCAAGACCCAGGAGGATCCAGAACCACACCAAAGGCTTGTACCAGTGGTCGCTCCCTGCATTTCCAGAATCCCCTTTGAAACAAACGCACAGAGAACAGAAGCAGCGGATAAAGGCAACACATCTGTCCATTCTTTTCTGTGGAGTAAATAAACAGCTAAGATAAGAGACACTATATAGCAGATTAGATAATCAATAATTCATCTTGCACAAGAAAATCATCATGAATAATTAATGGCGTTGTCTGTGCTAAGTGAACTTACTGCATTACAACTGACAGCTGTATTTATGGATGACTAATTAAGTTATGCTGGCTACTTATCTACGGATCAATAAATTCAACAAGAAAGTGAAAATGTGAAAAAGCAGCGATGCAAACAAATGACACTGAAACTAAGAGTTGTGTTGCACAAACAGCAAAATGTTCAGGGTAGCTGTTATATTCCAGCATGCCCATTGTTAGGAAGCTATCAGCAGTGTTGGAATACCCCCTCTTAAAAAAGAAACCCTGCAGGCTCTTTAGTGTGGATGTATGGGTGCCCTCTGATCTCAAAAGGTGTCACTGTGGTTAACCTCAGTTCACCTCTGATGTGACCTCAGGGTAAAAATAAACCTCTGCATTCAGAAACGGTGACGGCGGAATTGGCTATTTAGGGACTCGAGGAAATCCCAGGCTTCTCTCATGCTGGATTCTTTGGTTTTCCTCTGCTTGAAAAAATAGTATTTCTATTGGCTGTTATTGCTAATCTCCATACAACAATGCTGAGGGAGAGACTGTCTTTATATTTGTCTGTTTTACTGCTTTAGCTACAGAAATTCACAATAATCAACACAAACGTATGTAAATGTGTCTACATAAGCTGCACCTCTTAACCAATTGAAACCTTAAAATGATTCAAATTTTCAATAATTATCATTGAGTAGTTTACTTATTAGCCTATTCTGTAGCATTAGCAGGCTACCTTTCATACCTTTTTGGTATTACCTCAGTAAAAGCATGATGTCTGTGCACTTATGAGAGATTTCTTTCATGGTATCTTGCAAAATTGTCAGTCTAAAGGATCTAAAAATGCTTGAATTTTCATCATTATTTTTGTGGGAGTTTTCATGCATCAATTGAAAAACTGGCGTCAAGTCAGTGCAGCAGGGAAATTGTGTTTATTATGATTATACTCCTGAGAGAGTTTTGCAATTAAATCTAGAGACTGCAAAGTATTACAGGAGCATTTATCGTTATATTTGATGAAAGTCTCTCTACATCCCAACAGCAGTCAGAAAATTAAGTGTTCTGATAATAAGGGGATAACAATCTGTGGCAGTCATTTGCAAGTAAAAAATTAAATCAGTCGTTGCATTCAGTTTGCATGAAATGACTGGATGACCTATTTGACTTTACTAGAGTCTACAAGGCTTGCCGGACACATTGCTAGAGCTCTTGTGCAGATAGTTTTTTGCATGGCAGACAAAGTGCGTGTTTCAGTTCCATCTAAATCTGCAAACATATTGCACTGCAACACAAAGCAAGAATAAAAGACAGTAGTAGGAAACGCTATGAACCCAGGAAGTTTGGATAAAGCAAGAGGTCAAATCCAAGTCTATACCGGTGTAGCTTTTTCAACACTGCCAACAGCTGCAGGAGTCAAAAGGCCTGAAAAGCGACACCATGCATGGCTGCTCCTTGTTTTTCGTTGGAGGTGGTAATTATCTGGTTTATCTTGTTTTGTAGGGGGGAAGGTTATGGGTTATAGTAAACAAAATGTGTTTGTAGCTTGAATGCTTCGTGCTCTATGTCCACTAAATCTTTCTGTCATGGATTCATGGAGGTAGTATGTAGTGTTTTAGAAGCTGTAGAGGTATTTTTTGGTTGGATGCTTTCAAAATCTGTCCTACTCTCACTCTTTCTAGAGTCCTGCATACCTTAGCTTTAATGCTTCACTCTCCTAGTGTTTTTTTGTTGAAATGCGTATTGTGGTGAATCTGTGTTTGATGCTTTGCAAAATAGCGGGCTAATTTAAAGAGTTTTAGTAACAAGCACACATACATTAGCATTGTCCATTTGCAGTGACAAAATAAGGGTCTTTACCATTTGAGTTATTTGAGAGTATATAAAATTACAATATGTCAAAATGGGTATAAAATTTCTGTTTTATATCTAAACATTATTGCAACTATTGCCTTTAGGAACACTCAAATGGTGCCTCTTTTTTCATATTGTCTGTGCACCTCACTGGGAACTATGGTGGTTTATTAGCTGTCATATACAATACCTGCTACATAGTCCCCAAAACCCACTGTGGTCAGGGTGATAACCACAAAGTAGGCCGACTCCAGGAGGCTCCACTTTTCCACCTCTTGGAAAACCAGGATCGGCACCGCAACAAAGAGCAGGCAGCCGAGCAGGATTGACAGGACAGCTGAGATCACACGCACAATGGTGGGACTGACCCGCCATTTCTGTCAGCAGGACGAAACAACACAGCAGGATGAGAGACATACAGGAGAATACACATGCAGTGAAATTAAAGAAGATGTGCAAATCTCAGTTTAAGGGCCCAACCAGGAAGAGAGTCTCTATTTTGGCAATAGCTTTCCTCAGCCCAGTACCCAGATGGTCTCCGACTCCAGCGAGCAGGATACCAAACATTGGGATTCCCACTAGGGCATAAAAAATGCAGAACAGCTGCCCTCCTTCTGTCTTGGGGGAAATGTTTCCAAAACCTGGACATGTGGAAGAGCAGGTGATTTCAAGACACACACAAAAGAAGACTCCTATCACAAACATGTCATCAGATTTGAATTAAATGTTCTGCTAGACACGCACCGATGGTTGTGATGATGGTCCCTGAGAAAAAAAAGGCACTGGCCAGATCCCATTTGCTGACATAGCTAGTGTTGCTCGAAGCATCCACACCAGCACCGACGGCCTCCTCCACCTCCTGGAACAGGATGGTGGAGAAGAGTTTACCGGTTAATTTATTAAATACTTTAGCGATCAATATTTATTTGGACAATAAAAACAGAGATCAACAAATTATGAAGTGACTTCAAATTGTATAAGTGAGTTTATTTCTGACATGGTGTGGAAAATGCATTGTCACGATCAAAAGCAGGCAGGCGGTGACTAAGACTGTGAAGGCTCCATTCTGTCCCAAGTATATCGAACCACTGCCAGCACAGATAATCTAATTCACTGATCCGATTATCTGTTTTGTGTCGATTGGTGCTTCAAGGCATTTGTTAGCTCTGAATTTAAATCTGAGTATGATGAAGTTATGAGTTAACTTGGTCTCTAAAGACATCATTAAATTTAATAAATTAGAGGTTTACGATCGCAGAGACAAGTCTCTGTCTGTTTGACCATCTATTGGATTGAAGCCTCCAAGTGCAACGTCTGTCCAAACGGATTTGGGAGATACTGAACTTCTAATGCTTTCCAATTCTATTTGTGCATTAACCCTATGAACCCCAAAGCATTATGTGGGGAGTGTTTTTTGTCTTGTCACATTTTTACTCACTTTGGGCTCCTTTTTCATGGCAATCTACACCAATCAGCCACAACATCATGACCACTGACAGGGGAAGTGAATAACATGGATCATATTGGTACTATGTGGTGTTCTGCTGGAAAACCTTGGATTTTAACATCCGTGTTGATGAGACTTAGACTTACAGAACAAGCACACTCCTTCATGCAAATGGAAATCCCAAATGTCACTGGCCTCCAAACTTCCTAGACCCCATTCTGATCAAGCATCAACAGGATGCAGTGGAACAAGTTTGATTGACAGAGGCCCCACTGCACAAGCCAGAGTACCCAAAGGATCCACTGCCAACGTCCTGGTGCCAGACCCCATAGGACACCCTGAGAGGTCCTCTTGTCCATGCCCAATGGTTCAGAGCATTTTTGACCATATAAGGGGGGCCAACACAATATTAGGCAGGTGGTCATAATGTTATGCCTGATCGGTGTATATGTATGTTAGAGTCATACTGAGAAGGGAAATTGATGGGACCATCCAGCAAACTAGTGTGCATCTTACTGTAAAGACACCACTGGACTCCCAACCACCATCTGCTCAGCTTTGATGCGTACTCTGCTACAAGTGCTGCAGACAGTGCTGAGAGTGTTGCAAAGAATGGAGTCGGAACTGCTCTGGATGACGAAACATGTAATGACACTATTTCTCAGTTTCATTAAGCATAAGAAAAAGGTTTCATATCAGACAACATGTATTCTGATATTGATGTATCTATGACAGGCCAAATATGGCCGATAATGTCAGCCAACCTGTATATTGGCCGGGCTCTCGAAAAAATCTAAGTGATTTGAAAGAGGGAAATTGTGGTCGACAGCTCGCATTTGATGACCGAACTCCTTAGATGACTCAGAATGTCAGTGCAGGTTGTGATCACACTGTGAGTGAGAACAATCCACCAGCAATTACATGGCGAGTGATATTTCAGTAGGGTTGCAGTGAATAAATCCGTCATTACAAAGATGAATGCACGTTTAGGAGTTCTGTGGTGCAAAAACCAAAAGCATTGGTCTACAGAGATGTGGAAAACAGTTCAGATGAGTCATTCTTCACCATATTTTTTGACAAGTCATCGAGTGCATGTGTTGTACACCAAGAGAACGATTAATTTGTCACCTGTCTGTATGCATCAGTAGGTTAGAATTTTGTCTTTTCAATCATTGTGGCAAATTTTATTATTATTTTATTTATTAATTTAATTCCTAAATGTAATACATGTAGCAATAAAGCAATCTTGAAGCATGGGTGCTAAATCAATGAATATAATTTTAACTGTTTTGATTTTATTTACTGTGCACTGGAGACAGCTCAGTTCAACAAGTATAAGGTATTAAAACTTGTGAAAGTAGTCAAATAGATATATTAACCAGCCAGACATGCTAACGGACATTTGTGTTGCAAAACAACCAGTCGTAAAGCTTATAATATCACATTTTTGTGAGATTCAACAGTTTCAAATGCAGAATGTTACAGCTATGAAAGACTACTTGAATATAATATATCTATTGGTGGACTACGTTTTTTAGTCATTCTTATATTTGTGTTTATTTGAAACAAAAAATAAATAAATCAAAGAAACACCTTTAAAAGCTCTTACATCTTCATTCTAACCCTTAATATAACATATGAAACCTTAAATATATAGTGTCTCTAATCTGAAGCGTTGTGGTTGTTCATCAGTGTAATTAAACCTTGAAAACGTGAGGATAAAATATAAAAAAGTTCAGTTTTAAGTATTAAGGGTGAACTCTGGAATTTGACACGTAGCATCAAACTGCCATATGTTTAACTCTGTATACAACCACAGTATGTATTGTACTATAGTAATTGTTCATTTTATTTTCTTCAGGAGTGTTGCCTGCACTGTTGTCGAGATGTTGACCCAGAAACCTCCGTGGGCTGAGTACGAGGCCATGGCGGCCATTTTTAAGATCGCCACCCAGCCTACGAAGCCGATGCTTCCAGAGGGCGTGTCCGATGCTTGCAGGGACTTCCTGAGGCAGGTGTTTGTGGAGGAGAAGTGGCGGCCCACCGCAGACGTCCTGCTCAGCCACCCGTTCGTCCAGGGCATCTTCTGAGGCCACG
>OMNN01028471.1:0-16817 GCA_900302755.1 Chromis chromis | reverse complement strand
ATAGTAATAACTATAATATTGTAGCGATCGCAGAGGCGGTAGAAAGTACAGGACTGTTACTGCAATGCATTATGGGAGTTCATGGTTATTAACGTTGTCAGCACCATGAGTGTGGAGTGTAGCGGGGTTTATGGCTACCTGCCACTGGTCTACTTGATACAGAATGTGTTCCTTAGTGTCACCACTAAATGTACCTACTTTTAGTAGTATGTAGAAAAAAACATACTTTCAAACTCAAATGTCTTTCTACCACGCAGCTCTGTTCAATTTAAAAGTATTGAATATGGACGCTTTCTTGATGTTGTGGCGCCTCCTGGAGATCACGGCGCCCCTGGCACAATATTTTCCCACTTTTGTGGCGCCCCCTGGAGGCCACAGCGCCCTTAGCATTTGCCTATACTGCCTATTGGAAGGGCTGGCCCTGTTCACAACTTAATGATGCACGTAGAAGATGTGAAAATTAAAAAAAAGAGCATAGTGTTTGTATTACAGTGTAGTAAGCCCAATATGTTGGGGTAACTTCAGGCTAAACTATATAAAAGCACCGCTTTCTGACTAATTAGTTCTCTTCCCGTGAATCTCTGAATGCAGATAATGAGAGTCTCTGAGGAGGGCAAAAGTTTTTAGAACTGCAAGCAATTTTAAAACCATTTCATTGTTTTACAGGCTTGTGTATAGCGATATGATGCTAAAAGCTAAAGCACTACAGCCTCATACTAGTTGACCTTACAAGTTTGTAGACCTACTTATTTGTTTGAATTATGTTTTAATACGTGTTAATTTTTACTACTGCGGATCTATCCATGTTTGGTTATGCAGCTTTCATGTGAGTATGCGCATAGCTACATTTAGAAACCGTTGATTTACCAAGTTAATAACCAGCTTTGTGTAACCGCTTAACCTTACTGCAGTTGTTAGGTTTAGTGAAGCCACATTACAAAAAGGTATCCTGGTTATGTTGAACTTTCCTTATTTCGTGTTAGCATAACCTCAGCGTTAGTTTACATACAGCCAAGCAAGACAGAAGCTAGCATTACACCTTAGTGTAAGTATTTTCAAACTGTATGTTACTGTTTTAATGTTAAATATAAACAAAAGGTTTTTAGGATGAGGACTAAATGACGTGTTTGCCAAAACTGATCTATCTTGGGTAATAAGTTCGGTAATCTAATATAGAGCAGACAAGGAGCTGCTACCGTTAGCTTAAACTCACACATAGCATGCTGGCTGAAGTTAGGAAACACTACACATTTTTATTTTTATTGAACACATAACATGATAAATAACAGTAATCTGTAATTACATTTTCCTGGCATTGGAAGTAACATCAACACATGCTAATATTTTTTAGCTTAGATTAGCTAAGATAAACACACTGTTTAAAGCATTCCTGACACTTTGGTGTTTGGTTTTGGGAAATATAAAAATGACCTAGTGATGATTGTACACATATTTAACAACATGTAAGTTATTTAATAATCTAAATTACTTTTAGGCTTTATAAGTTATTATTATAAATAAATACTAAAGACCTCATACTGATACTTATTTAGGGTGCTATGTATTTATTAGTAACATTGTTTTGTATTTGTTGTCGCTTGAACACCACATTTCACATTTGTGAAGACCGTAAATTACCCACAAATCATCATGCATATATGTTCATCTGTTTTTTGTTGTTGTTTTAGGATTATGTAACATGCACTGTCACCACTATTGGAATACTATTATTGGAATCACACAATAAACAGGGCAACTTATCATTCTACATTACCTTTTGAGAGCACCTTGCCTTGTTTCTCTGCACCTTTTTTAGCATTTAGCAGTTTTTACTGCTTCAACACACCACACTGCAGAGCACACACACATCCTGCCTGTTGTAAGTTAGTGGCAGAGATCAGGTCTGCTGGTTCGACTAAACAACAGCATTTGAGTGGATTTGCTCTCCCTCATTAATCATCCTGACAGCTTGAAAAACAACATTTCCTCCTTAATGACTGTATTTGAGTAATCATGTCTGCTTATTTCCATGCGAGCTTCTCTTCCTCATTCTGCTTTGCACCCACTCTGTCTTTCTTTCTGTTGCCGGCCCTGTTTGTGTATTTTGGAGTCTTTTCTCTGACCTCCCAAGTCTGCGGCGTGGCGTCTGCTCTGGGTCACGCCGGCCAATTACGGTGGGCTACGTTGGTTGGTGGAGAGGGTGAAAAACCATAGGGAGTGAGGGAATGTGGCCGTGAGGATCCAGATGCAGAAGGCAGAGGATGGGGTC
This sequence comes from Chromis chromis, assembly GCA_900302755.1. NCBI lineage: Eukaryota > Metazoa > Chordata > Actinopteri > Pomacentridae > Chromis > Chromis chromis. The sequence continues at coordinate 14,548 of OMNN01028471.1, read as the reverse complement.
CCCCCCCCACTACACTCACTGCATGTGGCTAACCCACCGGCAGCCGCCGCTGGCCTCCAGGCCTCCGCTGGTCACTGCCAAAGCACGTTTCTCCGTTAAGCACCGGGTTTGTGATGCATGAGAGCTGACAACTGAGCTATGAGCCCTCAGAGCACAGCCAGATCAAAACCAGCTGGGGCCATGCACATTAGCAGAGAAACCATAATTGCGTTTGCCCTCTTGTGCGCCACTAAACTCCCTCTGTTGACTTTTTTTTTAACAAAGACATGAGAAAAGAGAGCTCTTAGTAGTTCCCTTTTTAGAAATAAAAATACCTGCTGAAGTGCCGGCTAATTTATTGTTGGGTAATATGAGCGGTGTAGCGGATGAGCTCGGTTCGACAGTGGCTTTGTGGAGTGTTTTTCTGTAAGCGAGAAAAGTGTATTTTCAACATTTCTCCCAGCCTGTGGGTGGATGTAAGTGATGGGTTTACGGCGGTTTAGAAACATCAGTATAGCATGGCTGACATCTGTGTCCGCTTTATTTTTGGACCACTTGAAAAGCCCTCATAGTAGGATGATGGATGAAGTGATAAAGTTGGAGAGAAGACAAAATGAAAGCAGAGGAGTCCATTTCTGGGAAGCAGAGAGTGATCTGTAACGCAGAGACAAGTCGGGAGAAAGTATAAAGACAGATGTTTGTAATTTGTGTCCAAATGATTTTAATGGAGGAAATTTTACTATCTCTGAGAGCAAAGGGAAGGACGCCAGAAATACTTCTTAGGATTGCAATTAGTCATTAAAAATATATATATATATGTATCCTTGAACATCTTTTAAATATAACCTCTTTTCTTTTGCACTGCTCAGGCCGATAGAGAGGTTAAAGGCTTGTCATGTAACGAAGGAGCAGCTCCACAGCCTGTCATCATTAATCATCAGGGCTGTCAGGCTGCACCCAGGACTCACTTACACCAACCAGGCAAGCAGAACAACACACTTTTTATACATTACAGCAAAATATGCCCTAAACACTGAGTTTAATATAGAGTGCTTAATTTATAATTTTGCTGCGGTAACCAGAAGATTAGAGAAGCAGAGTTGTTCTGTGGGCGAATCCTCTGGTTGACAGGAGAAAGACGACTGGGAATAGTAAATGAGTAACCTCCTCCCTTTATAACTGCTGAGTCGCCTTTGAGCTGGATGTTGTCATCAACAAAGGAACGTGTTAATGAGTCAACTAAACCTCTGTATTTATTCAATTAAAGGTTTGAAAAACAAATATAGAAAAACACTAGAGAAAAATGATCAAACCTTCTATTTCACTTTTACAGTTTTACAATCATTAGTGTTGCAAGTATTTGGGTATTTGGACAAACTGAAGTTTTGTAATCATGAAAAACACAGCAAAGCTTAATAAATCACAACATTGCCCGAATGTCGTCGTGTTTTCGTCGAATGCTGCTCTGTTTTCAGTTTTTTGTTGTCTTTTAGTTGCACCTCAGGGAGACCATCTTTAACTTATTACAATACAAACAACTGTAACAATTTTCATGGCAATTCATCTCATTGCCAACCAAAAATATTAGCCTCACAGGGGCTCTAGAAGAAAAGTCAGCAAATCACCAAAGTCCTTAAGTTACATCCTCAGGAAAGCACGAACATCTGAACAAAATTTCATGCCACTCCACATTAATTCGTGTTGACATTGCCACCCCGGAGCCTGCACCAAAAATTGCACAAAAAAATTTCACAACAGCCCCACAGTATCTCCAAATAATATAATTTGGAGCGAGTGCAGTTTGTTGCAACATAACAATAACTAAAAAGGCATTTCACTGTCTGAACCCTAAGCAGTTATTTTGCTCTTGTCAAATTAGAGAGTAGAGAGAACTCAGAAATGTCTTTTGTGCAGTATGACAGTTATAGAGCCATAAATTAGAAATAAGAAAAAAAGGTGAATTTTCAGTATTTATTTTACAAACAATGTGAAAACCGACATGTATGACATTTTACAAGTGCCCATGGGGGTAACCAATCCTGGAAAAGAATTATGACTCTGCATACTATAGATATTTACTACTTACATTTTTAGTTTCCATACTGTCTGCGATCTGCTCTTTGCGAACACAGCCTGCAGTTCAGCCGAAAAGAATTTTTGTTATGTGACTTTTGGTTGCTGTTGAGTAACTAATGGCTTCTTGGCTATGAAGTTGGGCAGTGGTGGCCTAGTGGTTTATGAAGCGAACTTGTAATCGGTAGGTCGCCGGTTTGAGTCCCCAGACTGGCAAGAGGATGAGGTGGGAAAGTGAGAGCGACCGCTTGTCCCAGTCACCACCACTGTGGGCCCTTGAGCAAGGCCCTTAACCCCTGACTACTCCCAGGGCGCTGCACCGCGGCAGCCCACTGCTCCTAGTATGTATAGTTAAGGTTAACTTTGAATAGGATGGGTCAATGCAGAGAAGTAATTTCACCAAGGGGATCAATAAAGGTTAAATTATTATTATGATTATTAGATTAAGTGAATAAAGTGAGTGTTATGAAGTATAGATGTTGAGAATTTTAGTTTCTTTTTTTTTCTTTTTTTACAGAAAACGGTTTATTCTGTGCCATGAATTTGATTTTAGGCTAAGATTTGATCAAGTTTTCCTATGCAACTGTTTGTCACACATGATTTCTTCAAGGACCACTGCAAAAGTGAAAATGTTTTTACAGTTCTGGCTCTGATAAAATGTAATATAAATGTAATGTAAATGTAATCTTTGCAAAAACTATTTTCAAGATAACAGGCAGCTTTTAGGGTTCTGAGGATTAAAATGTATTGAAAATTACAAAGTCCAATTAAAACCCCAATATTTTAATGGTATAAATATGTTCACACACTGTAGTCACCACATTGTAAGTTAGAAGTGCAATTAGACTGAGAAAAACACATAACTTACTGGTGTGTCCTGTTTACTAAATCTTCCAGCTACTATCTATTTTTCTTTAACAATCTGCTAAATGAGTTACCCCTGCCCCCAACTTTTTGTTGCCACAAATGAACAAGACTTGTATTGGATGAGACTTTGAACTAGTCTTCAGTTTATTCAACAATTTTCACAAAAGAAGGATTAAATTTAATGTAAATCTGGGATTATAAACTGTTGAATAATACTCCTCTGCTCTCACCAAAAGTATTGAGTCTTATTGTCAGTTGTCTTCTCAATTAATTGATTAGTTGTTTGGTGTGTAAAATGTTAGAAAAACTGATTGTCAAAACAATTAGCAATTAATCTAATAGCTGACAACTACTTGATTAATGAAATTAACCCTCTGACACATATAATCTTCTCCTTGTATCACTTTCATGTGCTTCAGTAATTATCACAGGGCGTTATTAACATCAAACATGTAAGATTTTCTGAAGTGCCTGAGCAGGTTGATGTGGAACACTAAAAGAAACACAGCACCACATGCAGATGCTGCTCCCTCTTCGTTACATTTGATTACAAAAACACATATTATTGGTCACCAATAGGTGGCATCCCAATCCAGCGCTACACTTCACACCTTTGTTAGAGTAAAACACTGCCGACTGAAATACCTGAAAAGCAAACGAGCACTGAAATCCAACAAAACCACCTCAGATATCCTCAACTGCAAGTCTGGCAGTGACAGAGAGGAGAGAAGCTCTGTGGTATCGGCAGCCAACTCTTTACTCAGAGTTAATAAACTAAGTGCGTCCGTTTTCTGGGCCATATCTGGCAACGTGAAACCTTCAGAGTGGGCCTGCGAGGTCTCCTGCCCTCCTGCCGAACTCAGACACTCCATAACAGCATCTCAGACCACTGAAACAGGAGTGCTGTCTCTTGTTACAGCGGGGACAGGCTGCTTTGACCCCTGTGGGTCCCCTTGTCAGAGTTGTGAGTGACCAGCGTGGGTCATCTATACTTCGCCGAGGGTGTCACAGTGTCATGTTGCTAGGAAATGGCATATTACTGCTGCCAATCATGTGGCAGACTCAGTAACTTGAGCGACTGTCAGGGCTTCGTCGGGAAGCGGCTCTGATGCTTATCAGGATCCTACAGTATGTATACATTACACCCCGAAAGGCCCGACTTCCACAGATGTCGCTGTTGTTATGTATGAAGCACATTCAATCTGTGAAATCAGGATGCTTCTGCTTTAAGGTGAAACCGTGGAGCTGCAGCTCTGTGGTCGGCTCGCTGTCGACAGTAAAGCACACCCAAAGTCATCAATCATGTGATTCTTTCAAGCTAAAAATAGCCACTTGTACACATCCGGCTCACCATCAAAGCCTCACTGACATGTATGATGACAAAAGTTTACATCTTCCTTTCGCCACCTCACCTGTTTTCCCGCTCGGCGGCTGTTCCCAGCCAGAGAGCTGTGAACCGGTAGAACTGGTCAATAATTAGGACACATTTCTCGTTGTTCCTGATTTTTCAAAGAGGTAGTCTCCTGACATGATGAGTGTTGTCTGCACCATGTCTTTGTTGCAGATAAAGAAATATCACTTGACAGTACATCACATTGTGCGTTTGGGTGTGGATTACGTCCAACAGAAATGACATGCTGCCTCTAAACAGATTGACTTCACTTAACCTTCTAAACCTCAAAACCTGCTGGTGGGTTTGAAAGGCATGTAGTCTCTTAAAAAGTGTCAAAATCACACCTTTTATAAGAGTGAAAAACTTTAAAAAACGAAAAAATCATCAGATTTTCTACTTCCTACTGGTCCTTGAACTACTCATCTGTGATGTGCCGTTCCATTCGGAAAATTAACCAAACAAAATAGTGATATTTAATCAAAAATCACTTTATTCTACATGTCTCATTTTTAAATTTGCCAAAAATAAGCCACTGTCTCGGACTAGATTCTGTAAAAAACTAAAAATTCTGCACTCATCAGCGCAACTGTAAAGTCATTAGTGACTCAGCTGCAACCAACAGTCACATGATAGAAATTCAGGGACTTGTTGACTATGTTTCCACAGAAAAGATAGGATGAACTATGGAAGCAAAGTAAAAATGCAAGTAGTAAAATATTCAAAGTGTGTACAGTCACCATTTTTTCCAGTGCTGTTAACACCTGTAGGCACTTGGAAGAATGTTGTACTGGTTAATTTCATTTTTTTCACCCTAACCACTGTTGTGACAGGAGTAAAAAATGCCAAAAACTGCTTAGGGTTCACAGGGATAACCTAAGATAACCATTAAAATCTGACTGTTACTAGATTAAAATCTTAAGTTTGTTGGCTGCTATTGCACAGATACTAAGTCTCCTGGCCGTTTCACTGGCAGTGTGTTGGAAATGAAGACAACAGAATATATATACATCTTCAGTGTGATTTATTTACCAAAATATGACCTCCCCTTTCGCTGGATCCCCCCACAGGGTGCTCCAATTTTTACAAAAAATATCACATCTCAGTTTTATTGATTTGCTGTGAAAATAAAAACAATCAAAAAGCTGAGGAGTTCAGAGTGAGATGTGATTTCAACATTCATTCTAGAAGAAGTGTTAAGACACGACATATTCAACACCTGTCATCTGGCTTCCCACATGTCTGCTCAGAGGACCGTAAAATGACAACAGATTTATATGGTAAACATTAAAATCAGATTCCCCGTATAAAATAAATACAACTTCTCAGTAGGAATAAACCAAACATAAGGAACCAAAACAAATCATCACAAACCATTGGGCTGTTAAGTGTGTTCGCTGTATAGAGCTTACATGCATCTCTTGCAGGGAGCAGGCGACCGCGGCCAGGCTTACATCAGCCCAAGGCTGCCACTGAATGCCATCCCGGACACGCCACATTTTTCTGCACTAAATCATCATCATTTGCAGCAAGAACCCTGAACATCCAAGAGCTTTTTACTCAGCGTCCAACCATCAATTTTCCAAGCCCACGGGGCGGCCAAAGTCACCTCAGGGCCGTCACGTCTATTGCAGAAGTATCCGAGCAATGTGCAGACGTGCAAGAGCCTTGTGTCCTCTGATCTTTAGGAGTGGGGCCTGATTAGAAACACCACATCTCATATATAAAGTATAAACAAAGTGTGAAGAGGCTCTCAAGTCAAAATCCAGGACTGGCGCGCCCCTCCTAGTTTCCACAGATTCAGTCTGAAGCCAGAGGAAGCAGCAACTTGCCACGATTAAGTACTAACTTAAAGTAATAGCACAACAGCTTTGTGAATGTGCCTAATGGCTTTCTATCTGAGAGCACTGACACTACTGTGATGTCTGCCTGCTTAACATTATGCTGCAGCTAACAGCTAGTTAGCTAACTGAGCATAAAGAAAGGAAACAATGGGAAACAGCTAGCCTGGCTGAGTCCAAAGGTAACAGACCTGCACCTTTAACACATTACATATTGTTTGTTTAATCTTCTGAACCCCAAAGCCCAACGGCGGGTTTGAAAGCATGTTGTTTGTTTGTTTTTTAATCGCCAAAATTACACTACACACAGTGGTCTTTGAACTAATCATATGCCATTCCATCAGAAAACTCAGACTGAGCTTAAAATCACAATATTTCTTGAAAATCACTGTTCTACATGTTTCATTTAGAAATTTGCCAAATATAAAGCATTTGCACTAATGAGATTCTGTAAAAAGAAAAACAATTCTGAGCACAACTGCAGAGACTTCTCACCTGAACTGCAGGCTGTGTTAACACAGAGTAGATTGGAGACAATGTGGAAACAAAAATAAGTTGTAAAATATATATGGTATGTAGAGCTCCTGTTTTTTCTGGCATTAGTGTTGTGTTTCCAAGTTTGTTTTTGTTTTTTTTTTCTTCAATAATCAAAGAAATTCTTAAGTTTTTACTTTTTAATGATATACAGCATTATACATTTATTACTCTGCACAAAAGACATTTTTAAGTTCTTTCTCCTTCTAGCCATTTTTGCTATTTCCATAGAGGAGCAGGGTTTTATGTTGCAGTGACAAAATGTGAGTAAATATGTGACAGGAACAAAACATGCCCAGAAACTGCTTGGGGTTCAAAGGATAAAAAAGCCTGAAAGCTAAGGCATTAAACCAACAATTTCACGTTTTATGAGAAGCCATGTGTTTGACTATTTCTCGCCTGGAGTCTTGAGTCATGATGTTTTCATGCTTCGATTTTTGTTCAGATTTAATAAATGTCATGAGCTTTAAGGGCGCTGATAGGTGGATTTTGCTGTTTCCCAGTTTTTCCCCCTCTTTATGCTAAGCTAAGCTAATTGGCTGCTGGCTGTAGACAGATATGACAGTGCCATCAGTCTTCTCATCCAACTCTCTGCCAGAAAAGCAAATAGGCGTATTTCCAAAAAAGAATGTCGCACCATTCTGATAAACATTTAAGTGTATGGTGTATTACTGATATCCAAGCGCAGACGCAGATCCAAGTCTTTGACTGTAGAGGGCGTAATGGGGGTAGTACGGGCCTGTGGTGGGCAGAGAGTGCAGGGAAATGGAGGAGGGTCCAGGGGGCAGATGGACCTTGCTGTAGGGGTGATAGCGAGCTAAGCCCAGGCTGGGGGGACCCCTGAGAGAGAGGGAGCTGGGCATGGAGCCTGGACTGCTCTGGTGAGGAAGGTGAAGGTGGCAGGAGGCGGGTCCAGACGAGGAAACCGCGAGCAGCTTACTGTCCATCCCCACAGGCAGAGCTGTGTGCGTGCGGAGGTGAGCCAGGAGTTCGTCCGACGTGGCGAAGCGCTTGTCGCACGGCCCTCCGGCTGAGACCCAGTTACAGGCGTGAGGCAGGGGGTCGTTGGGGAGCATGAAGCCGTACGTGTACAGGGGGTGGGACAGGGAGGAGGACACGCTGGACGACAGGGAGTTCTGGTGGAGGGAGTGGAGCGGGTGGGAGGGATACACCAGAGGGAAGTTGGATTTGAGGGTGGAGGACGGGTCGTGGATGCAGGAGTTGCAGTTGCTTCCGCCGAGATGGGAGACACTGGGGTAGCTCAGGCAGTAGGGGTCCCTGCATAAACCCTGCATGAAGGAAGGGGGGGAGGCACCCGTGAGGGGACTGGAGCTCGGGTGCTTCCCTGGTACTCCCATGCTTCCCAGGCTCGACTTGGTCGGGTCCAGCCCAGGAACAAACTGGGACGGGTAGCCTGCGTATCCCCCCACTACAGATCCGTGGTAGCCCATGTTGGAGGAGGGCAGGGGGAAGAGCGGCTGGCTCGTCTTATAAGGAGAAATGGGTGTAATATGTCCAGGGCCCAGGCTCGGCTGGGAGGGCTCTGCTTTACCTCCGTCGTGGTTGGAACCGCCATCAGAGCTGCCGTTGCTGCAGTTTGTGCTGGCTCGGACGTGGCTAGAGTTGGCGTGGTGCGGACTGTCCGAGCCAGCCTTGTTTAGATCAATGTCTTTTTTGGGATTATTATGATTATTATTATTGCTCGTGCTCGTAGGACTGCCCTGCTCGTGTGCAGCTTCACCGTTGGCAGTCTGGGAGTGCGAGGCGGACTGTCCACCAGGAGACTGGCTCTGTTTGTGATGCTGCTGTTGTCCAGGTGGGGTGCTGCTACTGCCTCTGGAGCTGGGTGAAGCTGCATGTGGCGGGTAGCTCTGCTGCCCACCGCTGCTCGAGTTTCCATTAGTGGTAACGTTGCTGCTGCTGGGCACCCTGAACCCGGCTTTATCGCTGCTGGAGCTGCTGCTGCTGCTGACCGTGTCTCTGCGACAGTCTCCGCTGCCTTTGTTGTAGGGCTTGAAGCTGGATTTGTCCTCCAGGGAGGGGCGGTGCTCCCCCAGCTTCAGGCTGGAGACGGACGAGCGGCTGCTGGGCTCCTTGTCCCCCTGGCTGCAGGAGGAGCCCAGCTTGGAGGAGGACGGAGGGTCTGGTTTACCAATCTGAGAGCAGGTCTGAGCCAGCAGGGCCAGGGGACTCTTCTTGGCATCCAGCTACAACAAAATTAAACATTCTTGTCATTTTATTGTACGGTATTTTTCGGCTTTTATGCAAAAAAAATGTTTTGCTTCGTCACTTTCAAAAAAACTAATGAACTAAACTAACCCTCATAAGCCTTTGTGTCGATCTGAAGACCTGTAAACTGCTTATACACACCTAGTGGTTTATTGCTCTGTGTATAAAATACCAGAAAATAAGGTGAAAATGCTGAACATAGTGTCCATGAAGCTAAGGTGAAGCCTTAAACCATTAAGCTATGAATGACAGAAAAATAGAAGCAAGCAAAAACAATACAAATAGTCAAATATTCATTGCTTTTCTTCTTAATCCAACATTTTACTGAATATTTTTTAGTTTTTACGCTTTTGTTTGAGCAAAAGCAGACATATAAGGACTTCACTTTGGATTCTGGGAAGTTGCAGTGGCTATTTTGTGGCATTTCTTGAAGTGTAAGTATAATTCTTGGTGAAAATAATCATTACCTGCTGCTGTACTTTAAAAAGAAATGGCTAAAGGAACAAGAGAAAACCTTCACATTATAGCTGCTAAAAATGCAAAACAGTGATTTGATTATCAATAAAGTCAGACTGACTAGTTTGTTAATTTAATCCTAAACTTGTATTGTGGGTTGATTTTTTTAAGATCAGTAAGATCAGCATACTGAAGCAGAGAATAAAGAGTTTCAAGTGAAACAAACCTGAAGCTGGAAAGGTTTCTTTAGAATTGTATTATTATTTCACTTCTATCGAGGGTTTGTCTTTGCCAGATCTTTACATTTTCATCTCCCTGCTGTGAAATGAGAAAAACTGCAGCAGAACAACAGTCCCCTCTGTAAAATAAAAGTATAATAGACAATAAATACCTCGATGCTGACTGGTGCGGACGTTAGAGGCTGTAAATATTCCGGGTGTAGCAAGTGTCCGGTGTGCGCCGTCAACATCTTGATGACTCGGATAGGGAGCCGCTTTGCCTGCCGAAGTGGGTCCAGAGGGGTCAACAAAGAGACCACGGCACCGGGGCGAGAGTTTTTAGAGTCGGTGGTCTCACTGAGCTCGATCCGCTGACTGAGTCGTTCCGCAGCTGATCCTGGAGGGAGATATTTCATTGGAGAGGGCGCAGCGCTTTGAGATGTGCGTTACTTTGTGATGCGTAAATGTAATCCAAGCAGACACAAAACCACAGCTGGGCGTCCTTAAATGTCCCGAAGGACGGAGAAGCCTCTGAGTCCCGGTGCGCTACTTGGTTTGAAGCATCTTCAGCTCCGACACGACTCCTGTACTCCAATTTCAAATCCACAAATTAAAAAAATAAAAAAGTCCACGAAATGGCACAACAGCGTCCTTTCTGTCGATGCGTAAAAGACCAGAGATCGCTTCGTAGACTCCCGAGTGTTCAGAGGAAATGTCCCACTGCGTGCCTTCGGTCCGGACTTCAGCAGCTCACTGATCACAACAGGCGGACTTCAAAGTGCAGCAACCGCTCGGTGTCCGCTGGGTGGCCGCATCCGTAATGAGCGGGGCGGAGAGGACGTGCGTAAAGGCGGAGCCACGTCAGCCTGCCAGTGACACTCCTCACCGCTTTGATTTATGTACTGTGATAATCAGTGGGAGGGATGTACCCAAGTACATTTACACAATTACTACACTTAAATATAGTATGAAGTTGCCAGCACCTTACTGGAATATTTCCATTTTATGTCACAATGTAAAAAGAATCAGTGAAAATGTGGCAGCAAGGGTGCCACAAAAAGTAGATTTAAAAGCAGTGGAATTCTGTAATGTTTAAAAACTTAAAAACAATCTCTTAAATAATTATATTTTAGCTGTTGTGAATACAGTTAAACAGTGTTGGCATGGAGGATACCACTGTTGCACAAATTTCTATAGAGATGCTATTGTAGTTTTTCAGCTGCTCTTTGCTGGAGGGGTTGTGTTGCTCTGCCTTTCTCTTTAAAATACCCCAAAGGTGATCTATTGGATTGAATTCACACAACATACTTGGTGAGGTTTTCACTTTTTTCTTCTTCAGAAACTCAGATTTTTGTGCTTTGGATCATTATCATGCTGGAATATTCCTCTTCTGCCAAACTTCTGCAGACTCATCTTGTCAGCCAGTATTTTGGTGTATCCACAGACATTCATGGTGCATCTATAAATGTCCTTTACCCAACAGCTTTTGCACTCATGCAGCCCCATATCATCACACTCCCACCTCCGTGATTCACTGTCAGGACTACGCATTCACTGTGGAAGTTACGTCAGACATGGTGGATCACAGGTTTTCTAACTTGTGTGTCAGTGATCACAGGTCTGCTCACTTTTGTTGCATTGAGTTTCTACTTTTGGGCGTGTATTTTAACTCTGGTCTTCTAAACTATTTATTTATTTGTTAGTTTTTTTGTGTGTGTCTCTTTTGCATTCCAGAGGGCAGAAATGGATGGTTTGTACTCAAGTACTGACATGAATACAGTTTTGAGGAATTTGGTCATTGTATATTATTCAGGTATTTCTATTTTCTGCTACTTTACACCTGAACCACCTTTTTACATATATTCGACTGCTTTACGGGACAGTGGTGGAGCAACGGTTCAGTCTCTGGGCTACTGACCAGAAGGTCATAGGATCAAACCCCAATGTGGCCATTGTTGGGCCCTTGAGCAAGACCCTTCCTGCTCCAGGGCCCCATACCATGGCTGACCCTGCGCTCTGACCCCAACTGGGATATGCGAAAACAACATTTCACAATGCTGTAAAAATGTGTTTCTGACAAATAAAATAAATATAAAGGTTTAGTTAGTTTTAAGACACCACACTGCTGACAACTGAACCATTTGTGTTGTGTAGAGACTTAATGTCTCTTTGGTGAAAGAGTTTACAACTCTTTTGTACACAAGCTAAAGGTTTATCTTATGGGCTTTTCATGTGTTTCTTAATGTAAAATAATGAAAAGCAAGCTGTCAAATAAATTCAGTTGAGCAAAACGTCCAATATTTCCCTCTGAAATGAAGGGATTTGAAAAGTAAGCTTACATGAAATTGGTTTGGGCATAACTCTGTGCCACATTATGAGGACAACAATGTGATTTATTTGACTTACATTTGTGGACATTTTGGTCAGAACAACTTCAAAATGTATCAATTTACGTTTATTCAAAGGCCAAAAGGATTTCCAAAGAAATAATGAATTTATTTTGGTGGACAAATTATTAAGCATGAATGTTTTCTGTATTCATAAACCGGAAAATTATATGCCTTAAAATTGTGGACAGATGTTGTTCTTATCTTCAAGCCAATACTGTATCATATATGGTTTTCTAAATCTTGATATGCACAGACAAAAAAGGCGTAACAATTTGTGGGCATTTGTCCAAATGGCTGTCAGCCACGATTAAGAAAAAAAGATCTGACTTCATATGAGGTTGTGGTTTCCAGAAAAACAATTTCATCTAAGCAACAAAGCAAACAATCTGTGGACCACGAAATCATGAGCAATGCATCACGACGCTGTGTGTATCAAATATTTGACATATGACCAGGCAGTGTTTAAATAAAACCACACAATCACAAACGAATTTGGAAAACTAAACGTCGCTCGAATGTCATTTAGAATCATATAATTTCCAGCTCGTGAAACACAGATCAAAGGAGAGAGCAGGAATGTCCACCAAGAAGAGTCTGCTGACAACTTCACAGAGTGCGTGTGCCGGGACGCGATGCATAAACCCCTTATTAAAACTAAAAATGCTCTTTTGTGTGCGAAATGGTGCAGAGAACAAAGTGAGCTGTGGGAATAAGTCACATGAGTCATCTTTCTCTCTGTTGTCAACAAGCCGATGAGTGCATGAAGGGCAAACACCAAAAGGGGTTTCACAAGTCCAGATGCTTGTCTCTGATTGCAAAAGGTTATGGCTTAGGGTGGCGTTCTGGCAGAAAGTGCTCTGAGGCATAAGCCACAATGTGCATCAAAATCCTTCTTGTCCTGTCAAATCTGAACACAGACTTGATTAAGTTTGATTCACACTTCCCCATGATATCCTCAGCTTAATACTGAAACTCGTACTCCATTTAGAAACCACAGAACAAAGCAGTTCTTTGTGCATGCAGAATCTTATCTGATAATCTTCACATTTTTAAGTTTTCCTCTGCAACAAAGTAATCCAGTGGTAGCTGTCTGCACATGCATAGGTACACTGCAAACACAAACTGCAGAGAGCTAATTCCGCATAGTTTTAATGGTGATGGTGTTCCAAAATGTAAACAAATGGACTAAAAATAAATAAATAAATGAAGGTAACTCACAGTGACATCATAACAATATTATACCTTTTGCTTAGAGCCCCCAAAGTGCCCGACTGTGGGAACTGTAGTTCTAAAACTTAGAGAGTAAAACTCACCCCAAAATTAAGCCAAACCATTAATATTCTATTAGCATGCTAACACTTTCTAATTAGCTGAAACTGATCTAAATGTCAGTAGTTTTGCAGGCACTTGGTTATACTCCAACATATTAAACTGATTTTGATATGATGATGACATTAGGTGAAAAAACGGATCACTAAACTTATTAGAGTTTATCCCAATGGGAACAGGAACATGTGAACCAAATGTCATGGCAATTTATCAAATAGATGTCATTTTATTTATTTATTTTTACATTTTTACTAAAATCTCAAGCTAGAGGCTCATCCACTGGGCATATGTACAAAGTTTTTCTGCCGAAATGGAGTGGGGTGCCTTCTCTTTGGATCATGAATGTAGGTACAAAATTTGGTGCAATCCTTCAAATAGATATTGAGATTTTGCTATCGATAATTAAATATTTTAACCTGCTATTGGCGCTACATGAAAACTCAGAGGATTACCAAAGTCAGCGGTGTACTCCATTTGGTACCATAAATGTTTTTTTACAAAGAGTTGTGCAGTTCCTCTCAATGGCTGTTGAACTATTTCACAGGATAATTAAAGATTTTTACCCTGCCACATAAAGACTCATACCCCTTTTCCACCAAGAAGAACCAGGTGCTAGTTCTGTGCTGGTGCTTAGTTGGTTCAAATCTTGCACCTCCTAAGAACCTGTTTGCTTCTCCATTGGCAAGGAGCCAAGTTGGAGCCACACCATTGCGTCACTGTAAAATGATGACGCTTGCATCCATTACATAGCAGTTAAACAAACGTAATAAGTTGATGATAGTATCTATGTTTATCTCTATAGATGGTCTTAAGGCTGATTGCGAGGCGGAGGTCGCCTGATGCCTGGGCACATCCGTGATCGCGCTACTGGTGGGACACAATTATACCGGATTTCAGTGCAACAGTTTGTGCAAAACTTCCGTGTGTCCAGGGAGTCATTCCAATACATCTACGATCGGACCAGAGACGTCCTAGCGAAAAAAGACACAAATTAGCACTGTGTGTCCCTTTCCACCGCTGATCATTGGTCACGATAACCCCGCCCCCAACCCCTGACGTACTCGGTTCTTAGCTCTGGCCCAGCAAAGAGTTGGTGCTTGCTAAGCACCAGTTTTTAGCACCTGGAGCCGGTGCTTAGGTGGTGGAAACACAAAGAACTGGTGCTAAGTCAGGCTCTGGCTCTGAACTAGCACTGGAACCAGCTCGGTGGAAAAGGGGTATCAGAGATTAATCCAAGAAATT
>OMNN01028470.1:0-21552 GCA_900302755.1 Chromis chromis | reverse complement strand
GGGGAGTTCGGTGAGGGGAGGGGGAGGTTAGTTAGAGGCACTCGTTCGGAGCAGCTTTGAGGCTCTGCCAAGCTCTCGTTCGCATTGTGCTGCTTACAGCTGGCCTTGCCCTCCTTCCCTGCTCTCTTTCTCCACTCTGTTCTTCATCTCCCTTTTCTTTCCTTTCTTTTCTCTTTTTGTGTGTGTGTGTGCAGCACTGTCTGCTTTTCTTGATGGTTTCTGCTACGGGGAGTTTGGGGAGAAGAAGGGGGTCACTTGTCACGGGGGCCAACTTTCGGGGTTTTCCCTTGTGCACGGACACACACACACACAAAAAGACACATGCACAGGCACACAAACCCGTGGCAATAAACACCAGAGAGGCAAGACGGGGAGGAGGGATGAGGGTTGAGGAGACAGACAGAAGGGGAGAAGAGGGAGGTGAAGGGGGCAACATGGCACACTCTTTCGAGGCAACCTCACAGCTCTACTTTCACTTTATCTCACCTTTTTTCTTTCCTCTTTCTTTACTCCCTCTGTTCTCTTCACAGGCTTTTAATGAAGTAAAAAGAAGAGTGGAAAAGGGAGTGAAAAATCTCAGGCCCATGAGTCCAAAAACAAACTAAAACACAGTCCATGAAAGACGTGATCAATGGATGAAAACTGAGAGGAGAAATAAGACGCAGGTTCAGAGATAGGAAGTGCTGCAGAAGAAAAGACAGATAGAGAGAATAGAGGGAGACAGATGAAATGAAAGAGATAAAGAGGGGCAAAACGAGACAGAGAGGCAGCAGAGAAACTCCAATAAAGGCACAGATCAGATAAGGGAGTCTCTGAGGACTTCCAAATGTCCTTTTATCTAGGCAAGAAATGCTGATATTAAAAACCAGACAGAGATAGCGCTCCATCATTTACTGCCTATACCAAGTGGTAACTTATTACTGTAAATTGGATCAGAAAATACTCATCAGGGCTCATCTCCGATGGACTTAGTGACTAAGGTTTCCCCTTCCGACAGCTCATTGTGTTGTCCTGACAGCATATTGTATCTCCTGAAAAGCCTCGAAAGGAAAGAGGAGTGACACATGCATTGGGTAAAAACCACACATTTAGTCAGGCTCACTGACTCATCCTGTGGGTTGGTTTGCTGGTCAGGTTATCCCACAGTATCAGGTGTGTGCTTTGTTGGATGCCAGATGTCGCCTACAAGCGGGGAAGACGCATTTAGTTCTGTTTGAGTGGAGAAGAAAAGAGGAAAATTCATCATGTCAGAGTGAGAGATTATTTCTGTTGAAAGTCTTTATCTGATGTTTTTGCTGTATTCTTGGTTGTCTGAATAGTAAAGGTGAGCAATGGTGCCAGATGAGACAGGCACAATAGGAAGTTATATTAGATATAAACAAATAAAATAAAATGAATTCACCCATTAACATGTAATTACCCTTATAATGTCTGATTTGCTTTAGGATCTGAATCTTATTTTACACTGTCACCGTGTCCTGCATCTTATATCATGTTCATCCAGCACATCATTGAAGTTAAATGATACTTTTATGGCTGCACTATTCCATTAAACTCTTATGCACAACTTTTGACAAATTTCTCCCAAATTGTCCACTTTTAAATTTCAACCATAATTACACTAAAGTTGGTTGCCAGATTGGACAATATATTGGCTGCACTGCAGAGTTCGTACTGACGGATCTAACAACACATCAGTGACATTTAAGGGGGGAAAACAAACAAACAAACAAACAACCTTAATTCCCACAGGACAACCCGGTGCCCTAGAAATCGCATACCGATCCATCTAAAATGCTTTCCCATTTACATTCAAGTGCAACATGTATGAATGAAATCCCACATTTATGAACTTCACCAGAGTTACAAGGAGTTGGTTGGGGTGGATGGTGGGCGTGTGTGACTATCACACTAGAGACTGGGGTTTGCATCCAGGCTTCCATCAGTGGTTGGGCTTAGGAAAAAGCATGTTAGAACTGGAAAAATTGGTTGGGCTTGGTTTAATGTAAATAAACACATTCATTTCTAAGTCTCTGTGGAATGTTTCTGTAATAACCAGATTACAGTGTTGTGAGTGGTTCAGTACAGCAAAATCAGACATTTTTATGCGGAAAAAGACCACCGATCGAAAATAAAGATGGGCAAACCCTTTGTGATGTCACCCGTAGATTTCCTGTTTCAGCGTGGCGTGTCCGGCCGTCACCGTCTTGACATTGCATGACTCCTCCTACCTCCTGACTAATCCAGAAATGAGCAAAGAGAGACTGTCCTCTGATGTCACTTAAATTGGACAACTACATAACTTTAAGCCTTAATACAATTTAAATGGGAGATTTCTGTAATATTTCACATCTCATACAGTTGTCAAGAATGCAGAAAGAAGCTATAGAGACCAAAACAGTGTATTGTACCAGGCAGTAAACCTGGTATTTGTGCTGTAAACTTGAGCATTTTAACATGGTTTTCTATGGTGATTGACCTTCTTTTAGAGTCAACCTCGAGTGGCCATTTAAGGAACTGCAGTTTTTGACTTCATTTTTTCAGCCTTGGAGGTTGCCGCTTGGACAAAAACCCTGCATTAAGTATCAACATGTTTGCTACTTGCTAAATACAGTATGTAAATGTGTCCACAACATCACCATAAAAACTAAAGGAGATGGTGGTTAATGAAGGAGAGTCTCACGAAAACCAGTGGCAAAGAGCAGCATCAGTCTAAACCTTGAGTTCGGTATAACAAAAATGCTACACAACACACACAAACAAACACTCATTAAGGCATTAAGCAAGTGAAATATTGTGTTCTTGATGACCTCAGCAGCAGCACATATGTAAATTCTGGCTCGGCTTAATTCAGGGCAGTTTGGCCTTCTTTGGCCCTCTTCTTCCAGCCCCTTTAAAGTGCAGGAGGAAACATGACCGTGCCATGACTCCCTCAGGCTTACACTTCACTCTAATCGCCTGGGAAAACAGGAAATTGCGGTCTTGGAAAATGAAATGTTTATACTTAGGTCACATTTACACAAGAACCCCCTTCACCTGCACCTCAACCCTCCTTTTGTTGTGTGATTTTACTCCTCTTACCGTCTGATTGGCTCTTTTGACATTTTTGTTGTCTTCCGTGAAGCAACCCATTTTTCACTACCGCACAAAACTTGTTACAAATCTGATTTAAGCAGTATACGGACTTTGATTACTGCAGCTGCATCTTACAGCAACAGCAATTTTACAGAGGAAATCAAATCATGTCGGCTCGCTCTGCTTCTAAATAGGTTACAAATGAGCTGAAGTCTAAAAAACACAGATACAAACACGTTGATGCTCAAACTTTCATGCAAACTTAACATTCATCAGCAGAACATCAAACCCTGCGCTCAGCTTTCATCCTTTTAAGTTTTATGGTTTCACGAAAGGCTCCAACTACCGTGTCCACAGCTGGCACACATCCAGTTGTGCGCTTCCTCTCTTTCTCTGTCACTCCACCCTTCACTCTTCACCAGTGTCTGCCATCTCCATAAACCACCTCTCATTTCCCCTTTTCTACTCTGTGTGAGCTTCTCTTTTTGTTTCTCTTTAATAAAGCTGCATTGTGGCCCACATCTCCACCCACGTCCTGCGGCTACCTGTAGCACCAACTGCACAACTTCCTGATCCCTGCCATCAATCATGCCGCTCCCTTCCTCTCCACAGCCGTCACACTGGCCTCAAGCCCTTACTCCCCATTTCATGGATCATGGACCTCCTGCATACTTTCATGCACTGTTATGTGTGTGTATATATGTTTTTTGCGTGAATGATGAGGAACAGACAGAGAGAGGAGTGTAACTTGATCCCTGGACATCTTGAGTGCCTTGCCTCTGCTTCGTTCTCCTTGAGGGGATGTGAATGGCAGACAGGTGAACACACCTGGAGCCCTGGGGCGCCATGTGCACACACACATACAGACACTTCATTCCCAAACCGGCTCTAATACCTCTCCTAAAAACCCCAGAGTTAAAGGGTGAAGCTTCTTCGGTGTCTCTTTCACAGGGTTGTGAAGTGTTGACAGTCGCACATTATGGAGACAAATTGAGGCCCAGAGTTCGATGCTTTTTCAGCAGTTGCGGAGAGATGTTTCAAAACACGCCGAGGATAATCTTGTTGGAATCTCAGAGTTTAGGGACAAATCTCTGGTTCACAGCATATTGGAATGACAAATGAAGACATTTATATGTAAAACCTCTAATGTTTTATAGGTGACACGGAGTGTAGAAATGACAGGAGGGGGAAGGAGAAAGAGAAACAGTACGGAAAGGGATTAAAAAATTCAGAGGAGTGACATCAAGAGAAGTCAGGAGAAAGCCTCACTTACAAACCTTTTAGTCTGATATAATATTGTCAGTCGCTGTGGTAACACTGACACTATTCTGGCACAGAGATTTAAGCTTGATTTTATATTTCTGTGGTGAATCTGCGTAGTTGGTATGTCGTAGAAGCATAACCTTAACCTGACTGCAACAACTGTGATTGGTTCTTTTGATAGTAATATGTCGTGTTCCACAGTGTTCTATGTAATAGGCTATAATTGCATTTGTCTTTTGTATTCTGTCAATGCAGCCATATGCCGTTTTCTCTCTCTCTCTCTCTCTCTCTCTCTCTCTCTAGGTCATCCTCATCCCGGTTCTCCATACATCTGGCCAGCTCATCGGTACTTTGCGCTCCTGTATCTTTCTTGAGTACATCCACGTATGTTAATGTTGGACGGCCTCGTGACCAGCGCCCGTGTGTTGGTTCTCATAGCACCAATTTGCCGGCTGGCAGTTCTTGATGTCTTTGACAATGTCCTGCTAGTCTCAACCTCCTGGTAAAATGCCATTTTCATAGCTCTACTAATCCATGTGTAGGCTCAGAGAATTCCAACAATTTCTTTCTTTTCTGCTCAGTCCCCATTGTTTGAAATATATGAAGAAACTCAACACAATTACATAGAAACCCCACTGCTAACTAGCATTTTGGTGGGGCTATTGCACTACAAGTATCAACACTCACAATATACATACAGAGTGTAAATTAAGCTTGGTGCTGCATGGAGGAGGTAAAGAATGCATGCTGGTCAGGTGGCCCTCTCAGATTTGCATATAAAAAGAGATACATTTTTAGGAGTGGGTGGTGCAAATGAGGTTTAAGGGATCCCACTGAGTTGATTTACCCAGCAACCCTTGATTTAGTCTGTGGCAAAGAGAATAGCTATCATTAGGAAGTCACCAGGCTCACCGCCACTACACCCTGATAATATACCAGTCTGTTGCAGTCTGCTGGAGAAGAGCAGCTCAGTCAGAGTTTCTTTGAACTTTCAAAATTCTTCATTAACTTCTAAGAGGTAAAAGAAAAGCTCTCTGACTCTGTTGGCTTCTATGTTGGGGTTGTTGCAAGTTTGCTTGTAAATATGCTTTGTAATTTTCAGATATTTTTTAATTGAATTTCTTTTTTGTACCAATCTGGGTTTCGTTGGTCATCAGACAAGAAAACAACCTGGTGTTAAGCTGTATTTGTGCTTCATCCAATGGATTTTTAAATGATTGTTTAATCTAAAGAACATGCAGTTTTGCTTTGGTACAACAATGAACAATGCAGCATTTCTAGACTATTCCTGTCACATGATTACGTGAATTTCTTTAATTACTTCACCATCTTACAACCGATCCTGTAGTCTGACATTTTACAGTGGTTCATCATTCAGAAGGCCACTAAAGCATATCTGAGGCAGAAAAGATTGTTGTATCCAAACGCTCTTGCATACTTTCACACCACTGACCTCGCGCTGCCACGCAGTTAAAGAAATCTGCAGCTTTTCACACGTTGCTGTGAAAGCTCTGTACTTTCAGAACACAAGAAGAAACTCAAAATTGTAAAGACAGGAAGGAGGAAATAAGGAAGAAGAGATGCATCCAATTATGATTTAAAGCTTG
The DNA here is from genome assembly GCA_900302755.1 of Chromis chromis. NCBI lineage: Eukaryota > Metazoa > Chordata > Actinopteri > Pomacentridae > Chromis > Chromis chromis. Next base: position 15,607 of record OMNN01028470.1, on the reverse strand, counting down.
AGGTTACAATAGCCATAGACTGTATGACAATTACTTCATAATAAGTCAATCTATTTATAGTCAGAGCCACTTGTGATCCCACAATTAGAGCATTGCATCTACAGTGGTAGCACATGTAATTAGCACAGTGTGTGTGTGTGTGGGAGAGTGTGGGAGAGTAAGTGTGTATGCTGAAGGAAATGGAAGAGAAGTAGTGAGCTGTTTCCTGCCCCTTAGCACCTCTCTGCTTTTGTCTTGCATTTTAAGAGGGGTTCAACCTCATTGTCGACAATAAACACTACAAAAGGGACTTACCACGGCCCTCCCCTGACACACACTCACACACACACGTGCTGCACCTCAAATGGCGTAATTTGAATTTAAATAGAAGTGTACAGTATTGTGCACTGGTGAGTAAAGTGCATCATCCATTAGTGAGGACATCCTTAGGTCTCCTTTAAATAACCCTTTGCTCTGCCTCGCCCGCTCTCTCTCCCTTTCTGGCTTTGTTAGGAGATGACAGAACAACAATGAGAAAATTATCACAGTGCTTACCGAGGGGTTCTTTCTCTCCCCTTTGCTCACTTAATATTAGAGTGTATAAAAATAATTAACCCGTCCTAGCAGAATTAAACAGCAGTCTCTTTGGGAACCAACCAGGTTTTAAAAAGGAGGCCCAAGCTTTGATAAAAAAAAGAGCCATACAAATGATTCTATGTGTTTTAGGCCATTACAGATACCATATTACTAACTTTGACTTTGAATTTACTTGAAACTGATTTGAGATTGAGTTTATCCATTACATTAAAAAAAAAGAAGCTATTTTCCATTTTTTGCTAGAAAAATACAGTAAAATTGTACCAGTTCATGACCGATGATGTCTCATCATCACACCCAGACAACTAACAATAAGCATCAAACATAGGTGTTCTGAAAAAGACAAATTAGATTTAGCCAGTTTCCTGCATTAAAAAAATAGTTTCAGCTCTGAATAGTTGAGCGTACTTGAATGCAGGCAGAGTTTTTCTAAACCTTACATTGGCAAATGCTAACCAATACAATGAGAGCATAACTGACAAGAATTTTAGGTGACAGCTTGTTTTTAGGTGAGCAAGTTTCCCCTCTCCGCAATTTTGTTGTTCACACTGTAGTGGAACGATTGGAAGAAAATGGTTCAACAAACAAAGTCAACTTGCCCTATAAAAGTGTTGAAAATACATAGTTTGACATTTAGGGAACATATGCTTATTTCCTTGCTTGCCAACCTAAATCAGAACACCACTATCATGTGTGTACAGTTATGATGATGCTACAGCCAGCAGATGGTTAACTTAGCTTTGCTAAATGACTGGAAACAGCTGGTTTGGTTCCTTCTGATGGTAATAAAATACACCTGTCCATTAAGTTTGTCTGCAAAACAATGACTCTAGTGATGAAACACTGAAAGCCCAGCTGAGTTGAAAGTACTCCAAAAAATGTGAGGAAATGGGTTGCATTAAGGAAATTCAACATAACTTAAATGCTTGAAGGGGTAGAATTGTTATTAGAAGTTTATTCCAAACTGATGTAACTTAAACTTAAATAAGTCAAGTCCTGTGTTTGGCCCTTTTCATCCATCACAATCTCCTCATTATTCTTGTCTCTCTTTATACTCCCTCACCTGATGTTCTAAAGCCAAACCTTGCTGCCACAAAGATTTTCTGGCAGAGAGCCACAAAGGCAAACTTCTTCCACAGTTCCATTAGACTTACGGAATCAATACAAAAGACTCAGACATGAAATCTAAATATATCGCTTATTTATCGGCATGACATTCCTGTGATTCTGTGATGAGTAGTTCTGCGTTTGGACAAAGAGGCAGGGACTTCATAGCTCTGTAAACTCTAAAGGTGGCAGAGGTGTAGAATTACATCTACACCATACTAAAGCACTGGAAAAGAGATTATGTTGTATTATCAAAAAAAAATCTAAATATGTAATTTTGTTACATCCGAAAGGGACGTTAAGATGTTTTGGAATCTACAGTGTATATAGTATCCCTGCATGACATTGTACTGATATTGCTGTTGTAGCAAGTAAGTCGATACTTGAAGCCACTTTAATGCTCGTCCTGCATGATCTTTATGACGTGCTTATTGCTGCTTTCCATGAATCAAAATTCGAGACAAAACTCGTCGTTGAACCCTTGATCGATTTATTTTGTTTTGTCATTCATCACAATTAAGCTCCAACATATTCCATAATAAAACAAGCACTAACAGAACCAGCAACTACTGCAGCAACCTGCTGCCTCAGCGGTCAAAAAACTGTTTACCTTTTGGGCAGAACACCTGACTAGAGAAAGATTGGTTCCTAACTGGCTCCTACAATTACAATAGATTGTTTTTCTGCAATATTGCACTATATAAGAATACAGGAATTTTCACCGGATGACTTAAATAACTCTATTTGGAAAGAATTAATCATTATAGAATGATTGGGGTGATTTTGTAAGGGGGTTCGTTTGCACTGAAATTAAAAAATAATCTACAAAAGAAGCCAAAAAAAGATTTTTGGAACCTTTCTTGTGTGGTGTAACACTGGCAAAGGGATCTGAAATAGTTTTCTGCTTTGGATGACATTCAGATCTGACTTTGCACTCATCACACAGAGCTTTGTGGTGTTAATTTCAATGGGCAAACAAATTAGTTGTGAAAACGAGAACTGTGTGAGTTTTCTTTTTGGATCAAGCAGCAAATAAAGTTGTTGCATGATGTGTTTGAGTTACTTTGACTTACTTTACATCACACTTCCTGTAATTTGTCTAATTGAAACAATATATTGTGTAGCCTTGCCATGATGATATGGTTCTTGCATTGCACAACTTTGTAGGAGAGTTAGATCCTTCCATCTTGAGTCGGTAAGAGCTATTTCTTTTCTTTTTACACTTCCAGAATATTTGCACATCAAGGGCAAATGTTTTACATCACCGGAGAGTACACAGCTGTCTTTAAGTACAAATGAAATAGACCAGTTTCGGTTTTTACCCACCGGCCGAAAACCTAAACCAGATTTGCAGTATATGGTTCTTTGTTTGAAAGAACAGTTGCAATGAATCACATCAATGCTTGGACAATGTGCTCCAGATTCTGATCATTTGTTCAAAAGCCTGCAACACGTGTAGCGACCACGTCCAACTAATTCTCCGGTAACCTGTCTCTTCTCCACTGACATTCTGTGGCTAAAATAATGTCAGGGACAGGAAAAAGCTGCTGTGTTATCTTGTCACAGCACAGGGGCCACGCAACAATGGCGAATAACGCGTATGCTGCCAAAGGAAACGCTTTATACGTAAAGTGGGGGTTGATGACATGTATTTGATGACCGGCAACGGTTTGAACTACGAGCCCGACACTTCAAAGAGATCGGGTTTCCTCACTAGTTTATTTCCAGTTCCTCTCTGCAATGAGTTTTTAGTGGTGTGAGCTTGACTGAGGGAGAAAGAGAAGGAGGGAGATTTCACACACACACACACACACACACACACACACACACACACACACACACACACACACACACACACATACACACATTTACACAAGCATGAGAGCTTAGACAGAGTGCTTGCACTTCAAACAAATGGGACTTCATCAGTGTATATCAGTAATGGTTCCAGGCTGCCCCAACAGCTCTAATCATTTCCAGAGGGAGACCTAGAGCGAGATACAGAGAGACAGAGCTTTTTAGTATTTTTTTTAGCTCACTTGCACGAGTATCTTGAGTATATTTAACATTTTAAAACAGATAATAGTAGAATAAATTCCAACATGCTAGGAGAAAAATGCAAAGGACGCAGTGAAGAGCGTATAAAGAACTGAGCTTTTGTTGAGGGGATGCACTCTCAACACAAACACGCCGTTTTCTCTGTCTTTGCACGACTTTGTCTACACACAACCTGCACAGGATGCAAGGTATAAACATAATCCTCCAGCGACAACAAGTTAACCTCACAGTAAGTCAGGTAAGTCCTCCAAACAAAGATTACTAGAGGTCACATTCAAGAAACTAGAGAGGACCCCTTTGTATGTAAAAAAAAAAAAGCTGGCTGTGTGTGATTCTGAACAAAGTGTTACAGGTTTGCCTTGAAGAGCCATATTTTGATCCGATTGAAGCCGAGATGTCCTTTTACTTTATGTCCAAAACAAACACGGTGTTTGCCGTTCCTAGGAAAGTTAATGTAGTGTGAATATCCAGCGCAGAATTGCTGTATTTAGAATCAAATGAAGCTGAAAATGGCCAGGTGCTCTAGATACAAAAAAACAAGTCATCAGTCAGGTCGATGTAGGCGGCAACAAAGAATGTAATGATGTTTGTGCACCTGTGGAAAATCTTTTGTCAAGGACGCCGAGCGTGGTTTTAATTTTGAGGAAAAAAGAAAAAGGGATGTCGTCTTTCTCACTTTTATCTTTTATTCCTTGTTTTTATAAAACCCAACTGTTGGAAAGCAGAGACGAAGGCACGGGAGAGTTCTGCAGGGCTCATTGCCATCAGGGGAGTTTGTGCAGCTTTAAAAGAAATGGATTGAACCGCTTAATTATCAGAGCACAAAGTGTGTCCTTAGCATTGTGAACGTGTAAAGCATAAGGATACAAAAGGAAGAAGATGATTACTTCCCAACTGGGGGAGAGGCAGGGGAAAAAAACAGGAGATTTTCCTTTTTTCCTTTCGGATAACAAGGATAAATGGATGGATTGTTTCTCAGACACAAATGGACAGATTTGAGAGAGAGAGAGACCATGTGTGGTGACAGTTGGTCCCATCATGTGACGTCCCCTTGGCAGACCAGTGGGATCTGGGAGTGGTGGTTGGCTGGTTGTCACTGCTAGGTCACGCCTGATTGGATAGTGGTCAACGGCACAGCCACACCCCTCTGTGGGGAAGCTAATCTCTAGGTAGCAGGTCCACAAGACAGAAGACAGTGTGTGTTTATGTGTGTGTGAGAGATGAGACCATCGCCCTGCTCTCACAACGCTGCCAGTTCATGGCTGTAGTGCAAACTTCCCTATCTGCACACACACAGACACACAAATACAGCATCTTCCACACCCACCCTCCTTTCCTGTTACTGTCATCTCTTCCTCTTCTCTCACTACTCTATTTGCTCACTCACACGTGCCTACACAGTGGTGTCGAAACAACAACGTGGGAAATAATCTGTAACCGGGATTCCCTGTGATCACTTTGGCCATTTCCCAACGACCTTACGCCACAAACATCTGACAAATGACACGCTTCCTCGATATAATACTAATGCAGTTTACAAGCCATTACCGCCCCGACATCCGCATGACGTTCCAGCTGACACACAATTTGTGGTTATGGCTTCATCTCCTCAACAGTCAGAACATAGAACTGTTCCTGACAGTAAATTATTACTTACCTTGGAATGTGGAAAACGTCTCCGCAGCCGGCGAGAAGCGAAGGATTTAGAGCAGAGGAGGACTTTACGACATCAGCCATCTTGGCAGACGAGCAAAAAGTGATTGTAATCAAAGGATGGTTGCAGCCACTGAGCTGTGTGTAAGGTGATGCACCATTCTGATAGAAAAAGGCCAAAAAGTATCCACAGGACTGTGGCTTAGCTGATGTGTCTTATCTTGCTACTCCATATTTTTTCAGTTTAGTCCAGCCGGTCTGTCTTCTGTCATTCTTTAGTGCCTTTCATTAATTTCTTTCATTTTTATCTGTCCTTTTGAATGGCAGAAAATGCCCACTTCTCTTTTTTTTGCTTATTAGTATACACTACAGGCCAAAAGTTTGGAGGCAAGGCCAATACAGGCCAAACATTTGGAAGCAACTTCAAGTTTCTGTTCACAATGCCTTTCTTAAAAATCAGTATGAATTCTATGGATTTTGGGATGTATTTACTGCATGGTCAGACTTTGCTTTCATTGATAAGCACCATCTAAGCAAGAAAAACCCAAATACCTGATAATTATAGTAAAAATTGATTCTGATGAGTGATTCTTTATATGATAATCATGTTTATTTTGCTGCTAAGTATACCAGGGGAACTGTGATCTTTTTTTGAAAAAAATTGATCTTTCTTCCAAACTTTTGGCCTGTAGTGTACATTTAGTCTTTTCCTTGAACTGAAGGCGCTCTGTCTCTTAAAAGGGCAACGCAATGTCTGTGACATATCACAAATAAGTGTCTAATCGACATTTCTTTGCCATTTATTGCATTGTTTTCCTTTTAAACCAACCAATCATATAGAAAATGAAGTTTGAAACATGTTGTGAATGGGTTAATTTAACCCCAAACCATGATGTTTTCCTAAACCTAACCAAACAGCGAGTGAAAATGAAATTAAGTGTAAGAATAATGGTCCCACATTCGACACGAACTCTAATCTCCTGGGTAAAAGTTCTTTTTTGGAAGTTTGCCATCACCACTTCTACAGCCTCTTCATGTGGCTCTTTGAAAGTGAAAACGTTTCCTAATACGTCATGCATACATATGTTTTCTTTCAAATTATCATTGAGAATTCAGTATAGCTGTATAGCAATTTTGTGGAGATTAAAGTGTGTACAATTACAGCTTACAGTACAAATGAGAAATAATCTTGTGTGTCTCATGTGTTAGAACAGTGTTATATTCCTCTGGAGAAATTAGATTTTAGTTACAGATATATAGCCTTGAAAAACATGGCCAGCAGACAATTTACTGAATAACCTCACATATAGCAAAGGACGTTATTAAGTTAATCTTGTACAGTGAAGAATGCATGCATTGAGTTATTCTGTATGCTGTTGGGAGCAATCACAGCTTACTGGCATAGAAAAAAAAGCCAGTGTTAATGGAAATTACCTTGACCTGGCTATATTACCTTTAGAGAGCTGGTTACAAGGTGGATAATGCAACCTACTAAAATATTTCACATCACACACATTCCCTATGTTTTCTGAATATCTGGAAAGAATACAAAAGAAATCCAGAAAGTCATCGCCTAAAGAAAACCTGCTCAAAATAATACAAACAGGCATCAGTAACGGTCTGTTTAAATTAAATGTTGGAAGGCCAGTTTGTTTTTATTTCCAGGCCGTCAAATGGTGCTGTTTTGTCAAAGTTAGGGTCTGAGGAATAAGCACAAGGTGTCCTATCCAGTGTCAACTACATCAATATTCGATGCTGAACGTTCGAAATGCCTGATAAGGAGGTTGAAGGGTCATCCTGAAGACTGGGGTTTGAGTTGGGTCACCATTTTTTCACTTAGTTTTGTTTTATTTTGTGACTTAAATCTAATTTCCACTGACTGTTTGGTCAAGTTTAGGCACCAAACTTCTTAGTTGAGTTTAGGAAATGATCATGAGTTAAAATACACTCTTTCACAACATCACGCACATGTTACAAGGCAAAGTTCTCTTGTGAAAGGAAGCAACAGTGACGACACCAGCTGAGAACATTCAGCTATGGGCTCGTGGCATCTCTCTCTGACACTCAGGGAATTTTGTAAGTCTATCGAACTACCCTGTGCTTTGAAAAATGGCACTGAAGGGTACCCAGTGTGTTCAAATGTAATGCCAAGGGGTCCTGACAAAGAAACTGTACAGTATGTGATGAGGTGGGAGTGGGGCTGAGCTCGGGAAGACATGCAGCCGTCTCTGTAACTTCAAAATGACAAAGTCATGACATTGAGAAACAGACGTTCACTGTCTTCCTCTTTCTCTACCACCTTTTAAAAAAAATCTCTATCACTTTCTTTCTCCCCTCCCATTACATGAGCACTGTGTGTCAAGCTTGTCACACATTCACTCTGACATGCCGAGTACGCCTGCTTATCTGGCTAGCTTATGAAATTGGCCACGATGCTCCGATGATATGGTCAGACAAGCTGGCAATACAAAAGACAGGCAGAGGCAGAAGGAGAGACAGAGTCAGAGAGTGGAGGCCTATTTCCTGAGAGCAGTATTGATCTGATCATCTCTTCCTCCCCTCCTCTAGCTCCGGTGCTTTTCCTCAGACAGTCCTCGGAGGAAGAGGCTGAGTGACAAAGACAGGGGAGAGGATAGAGGCTGAAGCAGAGTGGAGGAGACGGAGAGTAAGAGACAGATAAGGGGATGCCGACGCCACGACAGTATTCTCTCTGCTCGGCCCACTGTTTCGGGGCTGTACAGCAATGGCGAAGGGAACGGATTAATAATATATCCGCGCAATCTCTCAAGTGGTGTGGCTCCCAAGCACTCCATTATAACCACAAGTGCACGAGCTGCAGTAAAGCACTTTAGTCAGCAAGCCCTCGAAATGCTCTATCTGTCCATCTGAAATGCACACCCCTCGTACTCAAGTTCATCGCTATCAATCAGAAGCTATTAGGCCCAAGGAAAAAAAGCCACAACTGATAAAACCCTCACCAAAGTACATCTTAATTGATGCTTCCATATCCATCCTTCATATCCCAGTGGTGCAACGCTGACGTGATCTACAAGCTCATCAGGAGGAAATTAACCAACTCAACAGGCCATGTTTCGTCCACTGAGACCCACCAAATAAATATCCTGAGCCATCTGACCGATCACATTACTGCACCCAGCCCACTTCCTCTCCTCATACTCTCTCCTGCTCTCCTTTGGGACATTTATGAGGTGAACATTTTAGCTGCAGGCCTAGCTGGTGTACAAGCTCAGTTGTCCTTGTAGTGGCAGCCATTGTTGGAAACAAGTTCAGCGTTGTAGATTTCTTCATTGAGAAATGTTGAGAAATCTGGAAATATATCCTCAGTGTTTGTTTTAAAGAGTCTAGTGAGAAAATTTACGTCCAATCAGATTCAAGTAATTATTCCATGCATTATTCCATTGTTCTTGCACCTTCTTGCCCCTGAATTGATGTCAGTGTCTATGAGATGCCAAACTAAACTAGAAATGCAACTAATGACTAATTTCATTGTAGATTAACCTGTCTATTATTTTCTTGATCAGTTGATTAGTTGTTTGGTCTGTAAAATGCCACAACAGGGTGAAAAATGTCAATCAGTGTTTCCCAAATCCCAAGATGACATCCTTGAATGTGTTGTTTTGTCCACAACCCAAAAGATATTCAGTTTACTGTCATAGAGGACTAAAGTAACCAGAAAATATTTAAGTTTAATATGCAGGAAACACAGAATTTTCCATTTCTTTCTGACAAGCTTGCTACACGAAAGCACACAATGGGCCAGCAACATGCCAGCTTGTTTGTTTCATTGTGAATGAGCAACAGCAGCATAAAGACAGGGTCTTCTTCACAGATTTATAGCATGACCTCTGCGTAAAAGGGGTTAGAGACCACTAATGCTATCTCCACCTTTGTGTAATGCAGTATGAATTCATTACTGAGAATGCAGAAACTACCACTTGTTGGCGGTTGCTTAAAATAACGTAAAGTAAAGTCTTGGTATGCTTGCACACAGTTTTCAAGGTTCGTTTGTAGGTCTGTAGGTTTTATGCTGTCTCAATTGCTTCTGTTTCTTAGCGTAGTCAGGCTGATTCCATTATACTGATGTCAGGGCCATACTGTCCTTTGTGAAACCCTTCGTTCTTCTTGTTGTTGAGGACAAATCTTTATGACCCTGTATGATTGGAGTCATTGGAATCATTGGAATGAGTTTAGGTAATCTTTGTATAGTGTTTATTCATTAACAGTCTTTTCCAGTTATGAAAAATGTATTGCAGTAAATGGGCTGCACTTATATAGCGCCTTTCGACCTTTGTGGTACTCAAAGTGCTTTACAACGATTCCCATTCACACACCAATGACGACAGAGCTGCCATGCAACTTTGGGTTCAGTGTCTTGCCCAAGGACACTTCGACATGCGGAGGGGGGATCAAACTGCCAACCTTGCAATCAGTGGACAACCCGCTCTTCCACCTGAGCCACAGCTGCCCAACAGTGTCATAGCTTATTTGTATTTTCCTACAGAAAAAGTGAGGAAAAACAAAATTAGATTAAAAAAAAAATCAGCATGGAGTTTCTGTAAAAGTTAAAACTACAGTTTATCTCTAGAAGTGAGATGCATGCAAGTGAAGTTTACAGATGAAACATGACTTAAAAGCTTCATCTGTATATGTTTGCATCATAAATTAACCAACTTGAGCTTTAAGATTTAAGGATACGTGCACTATGTGTGACATTTGTAACTACATTAAATTCACTATAAACTCAGAGGTTTTTGAGCCAGTCCTCCCTGCCATCACCACCAGCCTTCTGAAAACCTGAGCCTGTCCCCCTGCTGCCATAAGCATGCATGCTGCTAACCTGTAAACAATTCATGAGGGCCCTCTCCATATTTCATGGGGCGGAAATGGATGTTTCATGTCTCGGAGTGAGCAAGAGTCGAGAGGGGGAAAGACAAAGCAAATAGATTGAGCGAAGAACTGGTGACAGGAAATGTAACAAAGAAATAAGGCGGGAAAGAAGGAGAATAAAATCGGAGGGGTGGAAGAAACCAGCAGAGAGAAAGAAATAAAGAGGTGAGGAAATTGTACAATCTGTGCTTTGGATTCCCTCACAGCTCATCTCAGATCTCTCCACAATTAACTTCCATTTCACCTCATTCATTCGTTGGCCTCCCCTTGTGGAGATCCTTGGACTCATTGACACCGGTGAAAGAAAGCGAGATGACGGGGAATAACAGAAAGGACAAAACAAAGGCCGAGAGCGGAGGAAGAAAAGGGAAGAAGAAAGAAAGAGATGGAGAAGGAGAGAGAGACGGAGTCACACAATCACTCGGCTCAGCTAATGAATGTACGACGGCGGGTGGCGGCTCCTCCACAGGGAGCTGCCCTCATAACCGACAGGGCCTGGCTGGGTGTAGTAATTGAAAGTAATGATAATTAATATCATCGGCATAATCACCATTCGCTATTACAGGGAGGATGTTTATGGCTTCCTCTGAAAGGGAGAAATAAAGCACAGTTTGTTCAAAAGAAGGGAATCTCATTAACCTTTTAGCTATCCTAATCTTGTTTAATATCGGGGGAAAGAGAAATGTGATGACTGTTTTGCAGGAGCGGCTCGGTTATTATTAATAAAGATCTAAAAAAAAAATCATATTCTGGTGCTTTTCCTCTCCATCGAACTGAGAATTGATGTTAAATCTGGACAAATTGGATTTGATGTCATGGATAACAAGTTGGGATTAACACGCACGAGACTTCTTGCATCAGCGGAAAGTGTATTTTCAAATATAGGCCGCTATAATCATCGCACAGCAGAGCATTTGAGAGGCAAATTAATGTAGTCAGATATAGGGGATAAGCAGAGAACTATGACCAGGAACAAAGTAGGTTATAAATTTATGGCGGCTTCCGGTTGATGTACCAGCCCTGCTAATGTCTCAGCGGAGTCCAAAGAAGAATGTCAAACTTGGAGCAGAATAAGCAAATGCACATCATGAATATATTTCCATTTGTTTGACTCAGATATATTATGTATTACCATGGGAAACATAGAGGCAGATTAGCAACATTATGAATTCAGTGGAATATGATACAGGCCCAATTGGTGGAGTTAGCACGTGTAAGCAATCAGGCTAACTTCACAGTCTGTTGCACTGTATTTTCATTCAAGGACTATCACTGTATACGATATCCTATGGAGAAGATAGCACTTGGGGATGAGGAGCTCAAACCCAACGTGCATAAAAAAAACCCACCTTTCTTGCTCATCCGCCCTCTTTAAAAAACCTATAGTTATTCAGTTAGTTCAAGTACAATTACATGCCTTTCAATTGCAAATCAGAGCCGAGCTGTGAATCCGAATAGACAATCAAGTAAGGTCGCCTCCGAAAACACAAGCCTCACGTTAAGCCAACTCCAGCCTATTAGGGAAGGGACATATGTAGCTAAATTACAGCGCGCACCCAGGGGATATGCAAATGCGCAGGACCTCCCGCATGACTTACCTTCTTTTTTTTTTATCATGCAAACCACGTCGGTGTGATAAGCCTCGTAAGAGAAAGCAGAGGGATATTGGCTCACTGTGCGCGAGTGAATGCCTCTCCTTTTGTGAGGGAGGTTATCAAATGCTTTCCTAATAACCAACACTCTAACTTTGGTAATGGCAAAAGGATTAATTAAATTGTTCTGATAACGGCGGCTGAATTGGAACACCTTTTAAAATGGCAACTGCAAAAGTCAGGGAGTGATTGTGAAATTGTTGCATTGTCCAATCTCCTGTTAATGCAGCGTGTTGGTTTGTCGGAAAACGAACTGCACTGCAAAATAAAAAAAGGTCAAGCTTAACATAATTTCCATGCCATCTCGAGCTGTTAATAATTTGTTAGTTTGTTTTTGCACCAGAGTGTCTGCTCCTGCATTCTCCTGAATTACTTCTAATATGGCTATTGGTGCAAGTGGGTTCTTTAAGTAATTAGATATAGATTTGTATTGATTTGCCATAATTGCAGGGATAAAGGGGGGGAAACTCGCAAGTAGCTGCTTTCTTCTGTCGTTTTTTAAGCCTCTCGTTCTCTTTTTTCGGTGCTACCCCTCTTTAAATAGCCTCTGTTTTCGACATCTTTATCCTAACCCAAACCGTCTCTCCCCGTCTTTCATTCGTGCTCGTTTCTCCTGCGAGCTCACACCCTCTCTTTCTCAGACCACCCAGACAGCTGTCCCTGTGTGCTCCAGCTGTTCCCCTGCTGTGGCTTGAGTTTGTGTTACTTTGTTTCCGCATGGCTACGATTGAGGCAGCACCCCCCTCCCTTCCACCTCAAACCTCATTTCTTTTCCCCCTTTTGCGCCGTTCTTCTGCCTCTCTCTCTCTGCTCATGCGCTAAAAGAATAAGAAGAGAGAGAGAGATGGCCTTTGTATCCAGTGCAGGTGTCCCGGTTGGGTGAAAAGGGGCGCTGAGGCTGTGGCCCGACCATCAGGGGGTGAGTTTATTCAGCCTGGGATCCCCCACCTGTGGCAGGTCTTGACCCACATGAGTCAGCCAGTCATTCCTGGGCTATAGAACCTTTGTGGCTGTTATTCTCTGTGTGGTTGCGTACACACAAGAGACCTGCCAATGCTGCGACGCTGATCGTTCCTCATGGGGAGGGAATTCATGGTTAGCTACACATCCACACTGTACTCCAGTCCAGACTGGTTTGAGAAAAAAAGGGGAGCACAAGTGTTGAATGATGTCAAACTGAATGGAAACTGGAGTGACAGTGAAATGGATGAGTAGTAAAATATAGAATTAACTAAAAAACTGTGGGATATACGTTGATTTTAAAATAGAGGATGTGTGAAACAAAACATGAAGCATGAATTCAAGTGAAGAATGGTAGTTGAACCGTGTGTCACATCATGGGAAAACATTTCCGACGTTCTGGCTCATTGGCAGTGCTGTAGTAACATTACCAAGAGGTACCAACGACAAGGACAAATCCATTCAAAGTGACTTGTCAAGGCAAGAAAAATAGAAAAGACCATTATAGAGAATGCTCAGGCTTGTTATAAAATAGAGCTAACCTATTCAAGACCCTTTTAACATCTTTTTTTTTTTTCTTAAAGTCTGCAGTTTACCAGGTTAGACTTATGTGGGATTGCAGTTGCCAGGTGAGCTTGGGAAGATCTGCCTCATTAGTGAAACACAACAACAGCCTTGGGGGCAAAAATAAGGGCAAGTCATCCCTTGGCTCTGATCTTCAGACAGTTTTGCATTTAGCTTCCAGATGGGTCAACTTAGGGCACAGCGAAGAGCGTGCTGATCCCTGTTACATGCCCCGAGGACAGCCTCACCCCGGAGCCTGAGGGCGTGGATATTCGTCCTGTTGATCCCGCCATACCACACCACAGGCACCGCGGCTCAGGAAGTGAGATATTCAATGTGTGAATTGAATCCGAAAGAACCACCGCCAAAGGGGGTTTTGTGTATCTTTCAAATCTTAGCTTGTAGTTAAGGTTCAGCCGAGCCGCTGTCTGTCTCTGTCTCATCCTCGCCGTTGTGCTCATATTTGGCAAACCTGATACGAGCCTACGCCGCCGGTGCCTGTTTTGTTTCGGCGAGGGATTTCTCATGCTGAAGGTGTCCAATTATCCATGGTAGTAGAGTGGGGACTCTCAAGTCCCTTCAGAAGGGGAGGTGTGTGTCTGTGTGTGCGTGTCTGTGTGCGTCGGAGGGGTTGTTGAAAAATAAATTGTGTTTGTGATCCCAACGAGTCCCTGAGCAGTGGAGAGGGAGAGGTGGGGGTTGGATGTGGAGAAGGTTAACCTCACTTTAATGAGAGTACTTATAAGATTCAAATTTCAGCGGGAGTAATTTAAAGCCACGACGACCCCCAGTCTATCTGCCGTCATCGGCACCAGGGCACACAACTGTAAAAAATCCCTTTATATAAAAGAGAAAAACTGTCTGTAATCTCAGGAATTTGTGTCAAGCAAATATCTGCCACTGAGCAAATTCTGAATATTTCTTGAAAGCAGAACAAAAATCCACCAAAAATGCCATCTGACTTTAAAACAGTTGTAAAATGCTTTAATAGTTACCTTTATACTAGCAATGAAACTCAAATTAATTCAAATTAAAGGTGCTTAAAACCAGATTATATCTCTCCTAACTAACAAAAAGCTTAAAATGAACTTCAATGAAAGATGTAAAGGTTCTAAATAAAGACAAGATTTCTTAATTGCAGCACCAAGGAGCTTTAACAAAAAAGCATACCATGAGCACAGATTCACATACTTATTCTTAAAATGTATTATAATCTTTATCAGAATTAAATGTGAATTGTAAATGTGCCTTAATTTGTCTTGTTAATTCTTAAAGTTCGTCAAACCTGTCTTCTGCTGACAGTGGTGGAAAAAGTATTTAGATCCTTAAGTAAAGGAATCATACTGTTGTGTAAAAATACTGCGTTCAAAATCTTTAATATAAAGCTATAAACGTACAAGAATATTAGCATCAGAATATACTTAAAGTACCTACAGTAAGAGTATAAATAACAAAATTGGCCCATGTCAGAATCATATACTTTATATTAATGAATTTTAGTTATGGGTTCATTAAACATCATCATTGTACATCATTTTAATGTTGCTACTGGAGATCATTTTATTTGCTGGACATACTACTGAGTAGCTTAATGTATTACTATATAGCATAATCTATTAGTTGATTTATATTTGATATTAATATTCTGATTCTGCAAAATAACTAGAGTAGAGGTAGAAAGCAGTGCAACATGGAAATAAGTACATGTACAACAGTCTACTAGAAACAAGTTTATCCTGCTCGAAAGAATCACACAAAATGACCTGAACAAAATATGTTTTGCAAAGATAATGCTGTTGTTTGGTTCCTTTCCAGGCTGCTCA
This sequence comes from Chromis chromis, assembly GCA_900302755.1. Taxonomy (NCBI): domain Eukaryota; kingdom Metazoa; phylum Chordata; class Actinopteri; family Pomacentridae; genus Chromis; species Chromis chromis. The sequence goes on along the minus strand of OMNN01028470.1, from coordinate 306 downwards.
TAGTTCGTTTTGAAAAATCTACACAAAGAGAGAATTATGAATTAAGCTGTATTGGAACAGTCTTGCAGTTAGTAGTAAATACTGGTATATGACATAGTATACTCATAACAAGTGTCTTTTTCTTTCATACGTAGTATTTAATATCCCTGGTGCTCGTATTACTTAGAGATTTAATAGCCTGCGTGAAAAGGAGAGAACGGTATAAGCCATGATTTTACTGCTGCCACATCCACCCAACCCCCTGCCAACCCTGTGGCTCGCTTGTTGCTGTCCCTTAGTATCAGGCTCAGCTAGTTAATTCTAACC
>OMNN01028469.1:0-20325 GCA_900302755.1 Chromis chromis | reverse complement strand
TTCATCCCCACCTTATTAAGATTCATATCCCCGAAAGGTGACTTCTTAGTCGGGCACAGTGACAAACCCCCCCACTGCCACCACCCCCACCGCTACCCCGTCGCCACCCTGCCCCACAAGCTGCCTGGAGGTATAGGCTCAGTGACAGGTAGCTCTTCACTCCCCAGGGCCCTGGGCAGGGGTGCAGAAGTATGCGTGTGCGTGTGTGTGTGTGTTGGGTGGATGGGGGGGTGAGGCAGAGGGGGGGGTTCAGGGTGGTATAGGTGACGGAGAGCAGGATTATCAAGTCAAAGATGCCCCCTGTAGATAAGAAGTCTCTGGGGACAAGTGCCTGTCAGAGAGCTCTGGGAACTGAAGCCTCTCTTTCCCTCTCACTTGTCCTCTTACTACCTGTGTTGCTTTCTGTCTGTCTTTTCTCTCTCTCCAGGCTTATCTACCTCTCACCTCCTACAGCTTGCCATTCTCTTTATCCTCTGACACTCGTTCCCGTTCCCCCTCCTCCTCCTCCTCCTCCTCCTCTCTCCGTGGCACTCCTAACTCTGAGCACTCCCTCTGCACTCCAACAAATGAATCCAGCCACTTGACTCCTGATCCGCGGTGCAGTACACAAATACACAACTCCCCACAGCAGCCATATGTGAGAGGGGGAGGCAAAGATTGCACTTATTCCTGTTCCTCTTAGATTGTACCATTTTGTAAGAGGTTAAGGTTCCCTCTTTGTTTGTCTTCCGCAGGAGCTCAGCTGCCGTTGGGTTCGCTGTCTTCTGTCCTCTAATATTTACTGTGCAGCATCTAAGCATGTAAAGTTACAGACTTTTCCACATCTTTTGTCTCCCGCGTAGCTTTCCATAGCTTCCGAACAAGAAGACATGAAAGCAAAATGTTTCTTTCAGCGCTAATTAAAATGCGCTGTGCATGCAGTGGGGCAGAGACTCCTCTATTTGATTATCTAACAGAAATATTACAGTGCAGTCAGAAAACATTACAGCATGGACATTTTTTGTTGAGTTGCCTCTGAAATCCACCAGAGTCTTGTTTGTGTAATTTTTCCCTTCATTTCAGCTGCGGTAACATTGTGCCTCTGTTGGTTATGTTATTATTAGACTTTGGAAACACAAAAATAGTGAGAGGGCAAGAGTTAGCACTCAGTCAGGCTGTAAACAAGCCAAACAGTTTAGCCAGATTTTTTCTATGTAAAAATTAAAGTGAGCATACCTAAAACTTCTATGATAATCGCTTTTTGCACATCCCAGTGTGTAAGTTGTACAGTACATCAAAGATGAAGACAGAGGTTGGTCTGTAAACTGTGGTGTTTATTTTCATTGTCTCTTAGAGTCTGTTTTTTTTTTAAAGTGATCTTTAAAATCAAAAGCTGTGTTTCCACATCATTGTCAAGTGAATTTGGAATAAACTCTTGAAATGTTGCAAAACATTAAAAAAAAAGAAAGAAAATGCAAATTAGGCACGTTTGCATCGACCACTGGGCTGCATAGTATCAACAGAAGGGGGTGCAATATGCTATGTTACACATAGCCATAGTAAACACAGTAGAAGCCAGAAGCAAAACTAGTTGGTTGCCAACTGATAAAAACCCCTGAAGAAGAAGAAGCCGACAAAACTTTGGCCATGTACAAGAGAACAATATAGGGAAATAACCAGGAACTGTTTTCAATGGGGAAGGTTGTAATTACTCTTTCATGTTAGCTGAGGGCTGTACTACTTTTTATTTTATTTTAGAAACTTTATTTGTCGCCCCGGGGGAAATTCAATTTTTCACATATCCCAGTTGGGGTCAGAGCACCGGGACAGCCATGCTACACCTGGAGCAGGAAGGGTTAAGGGCCTTGCTCAAGTGCCCAACAGTGGCCGCCGCAGGGGGGGTTCGATCCTCTGACCTTCCGATCAGTAGCCCAGGGACTTAATCATTGCACCACCACTGGGCAACGTGAGATTATTGGGTTGTGAGGTATGGTGATCTTAAAGTCAGAGTTTTCAGTGTCTTAACCTGCTAGATCACCATGGTAACCTATGCTGCAGAGCTAAACTGGTCCGGAGCCGGTTATGTTCAGGGTTTCGGCTTTAAATCAGCTGTAAGAAGCGTCTCCCTTTCACCAAATCATTTCCTGCTACATCTCAGCTCAGGGAATATATTACATCTTCAAACCTGTTGAGCTGTATGTTTCTAATACCACTGAATGAAGCCGCGCAGTTACAGTATCGCACAATGAATGTGTTACATTACTATGGGAACCTACATGCATTCAGCTGGTGATGTGTGTTTATGGTTGGGCCTTTTTGCTTTTACACTGCTGGCACTAAAGCTGATAGAACACAGATTAGAAAATGGATTATTTGGTATTTATCACAGAGAATATTCAATCAATAATATCAATTTCACTTTGATTTGGCCAAAAATTAAAGTGATATCCTGCATTATGGTACAGTGTCAGACCTAAATGCACTTAATTACAATATCATGTTTAAATGTATGAAGTTTAAAGTTTAACAGCTATAATGTGCAGCTGTTAAGTTAAAAAATAAGCAGCTGCATTGATCAGTAAAAGAACACACCATTGATAGTTTTCTACCAGCTTTCTCTTAGATCTCCTTTATAACAACCTGTTGACTGGAGCAGGTCATTTTGTGTAGAAGAAGAGTCACATGACATGTCATGCACAGAGTCTGAAGTAGAAAACAACATGGAAGTTAATAACCACCTTCTTGATACTCATTATCTCTGACTACGGTTTTAGTTTTGGTCGAGCCGACTCACACAAAGGCAGCCTGGCTATGTCACACTCTAATACAGATACTTTGGTAATGTTCATGATGTTTGGAGATGAAGACAACAGAAGAAACAGAAACAGCTGATCAGTCATGTGACTTAAATGTTTGCTACATCAGAATTGATAAGGAAAAGGCATTTTGCATCCCCATTATGCACATCAACTCAATATCATATTACGACATTAACTCAAGCGAGCATAAGAAAATGCAAAATTGGGAAGTTCTCTGAAAATTTTGCGGATTCCATTAACTTTTTCTCATGCCGTACTTCAAAGTGTGCATAAAAATCCGTTATGGTGACACAACTAATGGGTTTCTACAGATGCATAGTTATCTTAGTGAGTATATCATCTTTTTACAAAAATATGAACCAGGTTGTAAAAACGAGACTTCATTGACTACCTTAAGTATCCATCTGCTCATTCCATTGTTCTTTTTCAATTCTTGCTGATTTGGGGGGTTTCGATGAGGATGAGGAGGGTGTCCAGGTGCTGCTGCTGACATCCTTGTTTAATTAAAACTTTTCACCAGACAATTTGGCTTCATCAGGGAGTCTAAGGACAGCACATCTGCAATCAGCTAACTTTACTTATACATGTGCAGCTATTTCCTCAGCGAAGCAAGATAAATTTTTCTATATTGCCAGATGTAAATATTCATAAAAAATAAGCTTCATGTCTAAACTAGTTACATGTTTTAATTCAGGGATGCCTGAATCTTACCTTTCATCAAGACACTTGCATTAAAACTAGGCTGCATTTGCACTTATAAACAGATGTTGATCTGAAACGGGCTTCAAAAAACTTAGGAAGTTCTGTATCGCACTGTGAAAGGGCCTATTGGAGGAATGTGCCCTGACATTGAAAGCACTAGTTCCTTAAGATCAGAGAGCTTGTGGATGGGGAGGGACAGTCAGAAAAGAGGAACGCCAAGTGAGAAGACTTAAGATACCGTTCTGGTCGGTGGTACCCATCAGGTGAGGTGTTTAATGAGGCAATCCAAGTGCACTGGCGAGGCTAATACCTTCACACCGGGCTGATTAGTGTGAACCTCCCCTAGGCTGCCAGCGAGGAACAGGTCTAGGTGCCACATTGGCCCTCATTATTACTCTTCAGGGGGAGAAAAGAGACAGTTTTTGATTTTAATTTATGTTTATTTATTTTTTTGCCCCCCACAATCTAAATGTAATACACTGCGTCTCCAATTCTTAGAAAGAAATTTACCTTATCATTTTGCGACTGTGTGCACAAGCAAATGGCACAGAATAGTGAGGGCAAACTATTCTGAATGGATTATTTTAAGTCACTTACCTTGTATAAATGATATGATGCATCTCCAGAAGCTACTAATATCATGCTGCTATGCTTTCTACATCTGAAAAAAAGGACACTGTTGCCAGAATGTCAGCTACAGGAATAAAGTCTATGCTGCATATCTGTTATTCTGCAGTGCACATTATTACACTTGTTTCAAAGTTTATGAAGGTATGTTTTGCAGTTGAGCACATTTTAAGCAGGGCTCTATTTTCTTCACACAGGGCACAAACACAATCAAAATCTCAAGGTTCAAACACAAATGAACACGACTGGTAATTTTTTGCCATGTTGATGACCACAGACAGTGTTGTAAGCCAAGCGCAGCAGGGCACAACGTGGAGTAGAGGTTGCATGCATTATATTAGTCGTAGAAATCAGCAAGTGGATTGGTGGAGTTTCAGTAATCACCAATCACATGCGCTCCTCTTACGCTGTTTAAAAGCAGCAACAAGTGAAAGGAAAAAAGCAGAGTGAGGTCTCAGAGAGAGAGAGAAATAAAAGACTATTAAAAAAACACAACACCCCAAATGTAAACATTCATCATTGCCAAATATGTCGTCAATAGTAGGATGAAAAGACGGCTGATGGACCGTGTTGGTAGGAATATTAGCAATGTCACGTATATGTGCAAAGAATAGAGGTTCAGTCCATTAGTCTATATGCAAAATATCTGTCCCTATTAATCAAAAAACATCACACAGTCCTCGTACCCTTTAGGGAGTAGTTAGTGCTTAGAAAAACACACAAGGTCATGTTCAAAATATTAATAATAAATGAAGGCATGCATGCTGTACAAGCGTGTGTAAATTATGGAAGATTCTGAAGAGGTGTGCGTGTGATCCGAGTCCTCTGCTCTCTGTTGGTCTGAGCAAAAGGAAATACAGAGAAACATAATCCACTGAAGCCATAAAGGATGCTTTTATGTCCACAATCTGCACTATCGATGCGTTTTTATTTATTTTTATCATTTATTACCTCTTTCCACTGTGTGTATCGATGGTGGAATGCGCCCCAAGCTTTAGGCTTCACTCAGCCCAAACATCTCAAAGTCTATATTTAATTAAGGGTCAGATATTACAGTCCACCAATATGGGCTGAGATGGGTCCAGAATTGATTTAAACTGCACATAACGGATTGGTTTGTGTCCACGCAGAATAAAAGAACAATCTTGCACATGCGAATTTGATTTTAAGTACCTGTCACAAACATGTTTTATTCGTCTGTACTATATAAATAGAATGGATCATTTTGTGGTGTTACTGATTATATGGACATGCTTTTGGGCACAGGAGCTACAAATTCAAATTTTTATGTCGACAAGTGGCAAAATGAAAAATTCACTGTGATAATCCTCTTCACAAGATAGAGAAGAGTTTTTGCCTTTTGCCTGTAGATATATGATGGAGTTGAGGGCTCGTCCAAAGGATAGACGTCTTACTCCACATGATTTTATTGCTAAATTTGTGAGGAAAAAGCTTTTTAATCTGATATTTGGAAAAACACTGAACTCTATTTATATCTAGAGCTTGACAGGTCCCGCCACAATGTTGGGAAAGTTATTGTGGGTGATGACACAATATCAGTTTTGATATGTCTCAGAGCACTGATAGTATAGGTACGAATCTTCCTTAATTACATTTAAAAACTACATTAATCTGCATTATATTAAAAAAAGACAGCAGATGAGAACATAACACTTAACATAAATAAAAGTTGTGCTTTGATTATTCCAACACTCAATGCCTAATGAGCATCAAACACTGCCTCAGCTGCACCTCTCCTCCAGTCTTGGCGCAAACACACAAATTTGATGCCAGGAAATTATCAAATAGACGCAGATGCAAATAAATGGGTGAAGGAAAAACTGCATCACCCTACCACTGGAAAGCAGAGCCTAAACTTAAGGTTTTGTTTGAACTCCAATTTCAAGTGGCCCAAATGTTGATCACAGCCAGCAATTACACTGATTATTCTCCACAACCACACTCACTGACTACACTGCACAATATCATACATTTCATCAATTATAAAAGGATAATAGGAACTTGGAAACAGACTAGGACTGAAGTTAAGACTTAATTTAACAATAGCTGGCCACACTCATCTGCTAGAAGCCAACTTCTGCGTCACCAGCTTCAGAACAGCAGCTCTGACCTCTGTGTGACAGTGTACTGGCTGAAAGGTCCTCATGATAACAACTTCTTCATAAAGGACCCTTGGTTGTCTGATGTATTGGAAAAAAGGGAAAAAACACCCACTGCACACTTACAAAAGAAAATGTTGCTAATGATGGTCGAGTATTTTTCTCTTCACTGTTTACAGCAAAGGCTTTGAGCCCTCAACATCATATGGCACATGCAATTAAATGTGTTGCAAGCCACAAGTGAAAAGAAGCCTTTGACTGCAAAAGAATTTTTTCAAACTGTACATAACACAGAAAGTCCAAACACAGAAGCATAAACGCAAAAAGCTGCAAGGAAAAAAAGGTAGAAAGTTCTACTGTTTTTTGTATTTATCTGCAATTATGAATAAAATCTTGATTTTGTTCTTTGAAAGCTGATGGCTACCGTCAGCTGTCAGCTGAAACACTATAGGCGCTGCAGTGTCCGTGGTATTGTCAGAGCTTAACACTGCAAGGACTATGAATTTATCATGACCCACCTGAGATGGGAACTCACTCAAAATATCAAAGTGCTCTGTGCTAACTAATCAGCAGCACAGGTTTCTACAGAGAGATCACACACAGACATTCACCAACAAGCTGCCGCCTTAACTCTCCCTCACAGCTTGCACGCAGTTCATTAGCATGCACTGTCCAAAGTGGGATGCGATGCTCATGCCCTGTCCTTCATTCTGAGATGTGGATGGAGCAGGGCAGGGCAGGAGATGGCAGGTTAGCAGGGATGGGCTGTGGCTCTTAATGAGCTCCTTGGCGCCTTCCCATCAGTGCAGGGATGGGTTCCCCTTACATCCAGGGAGCTCGTTAAGAGGCACTCTCTTTAAAACAATCATCTGCCAGCAATCACCCCCTCCTTCTTTCTGTGCCTATATTTACAAAGTTATTATATGTCACGGCTTCCGCTTCTCCCTGCCTCAGCCCCACTCTGATTTCTCTCACACGATCCTCTTCCCTTACTCCATCAACTTTCGTACATCCACATCACCTGCTATTCAGGCATTTTGCTCAGTATTCAGATTCCCCTGGAGCAGAGTCAGACGGAGGTGGTGGTGGCGGCTTCCCTGGGGAGAAGATCCAGAGTATGACATGTTTAAGAGGGATCAGGATGACAGCAAGTGGAGAAAAGGAGATGAGGAGGCTGAAATGCAGCGGAAAGTACATACAGTACTTCTGAGAGGTGGTGAGAGATGGCGATAATGGAGAAAGAAGTAAAGTGAGTAGTAGTAATGTATTTGCAAATGAGCATGAAGCAAAGGATTGGGAAAAGGAAGTTTTTTATCCACGAAATTGGTCTCAAATAATGACATTCACATGCCACTATTCTGCATTAGGATTTACATTCAGGAACAAACTGTACAAATATTTGAAGTATGTAATGTGAGTGGATCACAGTAAAATAAAGCTACGCTCACTGCCAATCTGGGTTCATGTCCTTTCATTAGTGTTATACAGAACAATATTAGGGTAATGTAGTGACGTTCTGTTGCTGATTTGTGTCATCTGCTATTATGCCGCCCCACCAGCAGCAGCTGGATGTAAGGGCTGATATCTGTTTCATCTCTGTGTTCAAAGGAGAGACCGTTTTGAGACACGATAGCTTCCAGCACAAGTTGGCCTCCAGCAAAAGACAAGGGATGTGTCCACTGATAGAACAATTATTCAATGATCAAGGTAATGGTTTACTTTGGCTGTTTAGTAATTAGCAAAGTAATGAGCAATTTCGCTAAGGAAAAATTGATGATTAGAGTTGGACAATGGTCATGTTTTATAGCTGCAGCTGCTGTTGAGTGTACTTTCTGAAAATTAATGATGATTTATTTCTCAATTTAACCGTATCGCTTTCATTGCTTTACATATTATCCCAATCAAATAATGAAGGAATGCCAACAGACAAATGTTGGCAGGGGAGCATTTACATATACGTTTGATATTAAAATTCTTTGTGATACATTGAAGGAAACAGTTTCCCTTGAAATTGCCCTTCTTTATGTAAAATATCAGCATATGCATGTAGGACATGAGGAAGTCAGAAAGAATGTCAAGGGACTGAAGGATTAAGATGGAGAGAGAGTCGAGATAAGGAAGAGGAGAGCTGGAAGAAGACGTGAGAGGAGAGAGACCTGGAGGTGACGCCTCCATGGATCAGGCCTGTTCCGGCACATCCAGGTGCTGGTGGATGCTCAATCGGCTTGGGATCTGGGGAGTTCAGAGGGCAGGTCAACCCCTCGGACTCTTTGTTATGTTCCCCGAGCTGTTCCTGAGCAGTTTTTGCAGTGTGGCAGGAGACTGTCCTACTGGGGAATGCTATTGCCATGGGGTGGCGTGTTCGATCTGCACTGTTTACATGAATGCCAGAGCCCAAGGTTTCCAAGTAGAGCATTGCAGACGATGAGATGATCAATGTGATAGACCTCACCTGTGTGTGGTTTTCATGTCACAGCTGATTGGTGCATATTGTTAACTTGACTGCAAGTAAAAATGTGTGAATTCAGAAAAGCAACACATTGCCTACTCATCACACCTTCTGAAACATTTCAGAAATTCACAATCACTGACAAGAGAGGTACACGTTGAGAAAACAAGATGCAAAGGTTTACCTTTTCTCTAATTTCTACATTGCAATAAAGCATTTAAGGCAAGACAATCTGAAGTTTAATACTGTGGAAAACATAGTGTGGTGCTGGAAGAAGTGAATAAGCTCTGTTTTATTTGCACAAGATTTTGTGTATTTCAAGTTTTTTTTTACTTTTTCACACAGGTGTAAGCTGGCTGTTAAAGCATCAGTTCAAGGAGATGTGTGAGGATGCTTTACAGAAAGCACGAGGGATGACCATTAGCAAGTATGAGACCAAAAGTGTGAATGCATCTCAGCTTTTCTGTTTGAAACTAAACAGTATCCTGGCAGCCTTTATGTAAAACTGTGGGGAAGAAAACCAAATGATGATAAAAGTGCCAAATGGTTAAAGTTTTCCAAAAAAAATCCACAAAAATAAATAAATATGTTTGTGTTCTCTGCCGTTTGGTGAGTCAGAGTGACATACCGTCTGCACACTCAGTCAAACAGGCTTATTAGGAGCATTTTGAGAGCGTGAACCAATCCATTACACCCAATCCACAATTTGCATGTTTTCGGCGTTATGAATAAACACACAAAAAAGAAAATTGCCTAGACTAGCTTACAGTGCCACTCATTCCAGCTACAAATTTGAACTTCTCTCAAAGCAAATATATTATGTGTATAGACAAATACGTCTTTAGTGACAATCAACAAATCAACTGGTAGAAACATCTTCTCTTTACTTATAATGCGTAAACAGCCCAGAAAAGAACTTCAAGTCCTGTATAAATGTACAGTTTCCAGTAGTAAAGAGCAAATAGATCAGGTGTTACATTTACATCTGTCAAGCCATATGGAAACTCTGGAGACACAGATACATGTCATACTGTCCTGGAAATGCATTGATTTACTTAAATGTCATAGAATGTAACTGAATTCCATTAGACCTTTTCATTGGACCCATCTGACTTCTTTTATTGGATTTATTACATAATATATTAATATTGAATTGTTAACAATCCCATTGTTGAATTGTAAATCCCACGACTGTTGAATTTGTATTGACCGTTAAAAATAAACTGTTTTCCACCTACAGCTTCTACCGAGCCGTCAGAGGAGGATTTCTCTTTGCTTCACCCAAATTTTTTCTATTTTTACCCTACTGTATGTGCTGAGGTATTCTGTGGGAGTGTTTCTTTGTCCTCTTAGAGAACTTGGGTTGGAAGCTGTTGATGTTGTTGAGCCTGAGGAAAAAAACAACTGAAACACTGTATGGGATGTGGGGCTGCAGAAATATTCATCTGTGGCTCAGGCTGTTCACTAGTTGCACGGTTGGTGGTTCAGTCTACTTCTCCTCCTGTCCATCTGCTGAAGTGTTCTTGGGCAAGACACTGAACCCCAATTTGATCCCAGAGGCAGAAAAGCTCCACTGTATTGGTGTGTGTGAGAATGAGCCAAACAACTGTGCCATGTTAATGCATTTTATCATGATTTTGTATGAACACAAGGAGTATCGCACACAACTGAAGGAGTGCACTTTAAAATGTTATTGGCAGAGTGGAAACAAAAGACTGAGATGAATACAAAATGGATTTGAATGCTGTGTGTTATTTTGGGGATTTTTCTTTCTTTTATATTAAGTATATTTCGGACTATATTTCAAGAAGGGTTCCAATGCTTGTATATGAGGTAAAACTGAGCTCCTAATCTAAAGATTACACTTCTAACAGGCTGATTCTTTTGCATACTGTAAAGGAGATATTTTTTATCAAACAAACACTAAGCCATTCAGCCCTCAGTATTCATAGTGACAATGCTATTCAGTGTGAAAATCACATATTATCATTATGAGACATTGTTGTTAAATCTCATTAATTAGTTCTGTTGAACATTCTTAGCTAAATAAGTAAAATGACTCTTAATTTGATTCTGACTTCTGAACATGGCTGTGAATGACGTTGATTTTTTATCTCTATTAGAATAAGAGACAAAGGACGAAATAAAATGGGAGAGAGAGAAGGAAAGAGGAGAAACAGATAAACAGAGGGGTCTCCTGTCTGCACAGAGCAGACCTGGTCGTATATATTGTGACACCTCCAAGTGGTCTCTAATGTAGGGATTGCACACCTGTTTAATGAGCCACTAATAGTGGCACTAATTGAAGTGGGCTAATTTTATGTCATCAGGAGCTCGTCATATACAGCACCAGAGGAATTGGATCTATGAAGCAGGAAATATAAATATTCTGTGACGGCCCCCGGCTTATACTGAAGCTAGCCTGATCCCCTATCACCTCCCTGAATCACACAAGCCTCTGTGCAGAATTCTTTCGATTACCATCAAACAACTTAGCGTTTTATATTCACATTCAGCATAGAAGACAGCGCTTAACACGATCACAGCAATACTCCACTGAGCATCCGCTCCTTAGATATGGGTTGTGGGTTTTTCTTTTTTTGCAGCAAAACTGCTGTAATGAGCTGTGTTTTGAAGCCTGGCTGGAGGTTTCAGTGGAGTGGTCTGAAGGATTGTAAGGCAGCGGACAGTGGAGAGTTGTAGCTAGGGAGAAGACACAATCCACTCACACCCCCAGGCTTTTCCATTATCCCGCTCTTTCTGGATCATATAACACAGGGCTGCATGTGTGTGTGTGTGTACAGTGTTTGGCTGTGATTGCGTGTATGTGTGTACTGTATATCAGTGTGAGCCAATGTGTCTCACCAAGTCCCTGTTCATTTTTTGCTCTTCCCTCTTCTCCTCTCCTGTCCTGCTCTGTTCTTTTAAACCTATCTTTTTATTACTGTTAATATCTGGTTTGTTCTACCGACTGAGGCCCATGACAGGAGCGTATGACATTAATTCAACCAGTGCCCCGGGTCTTGAGAAGTTTGTGGGAGGAGAGGAGAGAAAAGAGGAGAGGAACACAGAGGAGTGAGCCGAAAGAAGGGAGATAAAGAGAATCTTTTCATTCATTGTCTGTCACACCGCAGTTGTTTCTCTTTTTACTCTGCACACAGTAAGTCACACACTGTTAGGTACACAGGGGCAGACACAAACAGACTCGCTGACAGATGTGCATGAAAACACGAGTAAAGAAAAGGGTCACAGTTTATGAAAGCAATATTCTCATGCCCATTTCAATACAAAACTACCTCTTTGTGCTACGATGTGTTATCCTGACTGGAGGTTTAGAGGAAGAGAGACTCGAGTCAGACCAACTTATACTAATCAGGCTAGTAGCGATCTTATTATAGTGCAACATGTAGTAGGTTCTTGTGTCACTATAGTAGATCCATAGAGATCTTAGCATCTGATTATAATCTTAACAGGAGAAAATATTTAGAGAAATATGTACCATACCATACCATATGTAAAAAATAGACTATGGCATCAGCAGTTTTTGGAATTTGATTCATAGATATTAAATTGGCTATCTATCTATCTATCTATCTATCTATCACAAAGTTGACTACAGAAACGTTTTGGTGCAGTCTGTGAAAATAAGACATTCATTCATAGTTTTTAAAGCACATAAACAAATCACTTTTGGAATCAGTACTATGACCTGGCATCTGTTCTTTGCATACCGTTATTATGCTGCTTAAAAACTAATTTATGCACCAGGCTCAGATTGGTTCCAACATTTAGGACCTCTAATCCCTACATTGCAGCTCAGCAAGAAAACACTGCAGCTAAACACAGGATTCACACGAAATGACTAATTCAGATTGATGAAGCCTAATACTAGCTTAAGCTAAGCTTTAAAAAGAATGAGGACTATAGATTTTTCCCCCGTTCCTTATTGGAACTGCATTAGAGAGAAATCTTTTCCTCCAGCATGAACAGGAGGAAAGATTACAGCCAACATCAAATGTACCTATTGGTATTAAGATACACTTAAAAAATGTGATCCCATTCTCTAATGTTGTCCATCACCCAGTATTAATAAAAGACAACTGTGCACTTCCTCTCGCCAGTGCTGCTCCCACATCCCATCACATCATCTCCACAAGCATGTGGCTTGGATGGACTCCAGCGGGGCCCTGAACAGTTGGTGGACCCGTCCGCACCACTGTTTTACCTCTAAACCTCCCTCAGTGCAGTCAAACCCTGTGTACTCTATGTGTGTGTTGATAGACACTCCATGTCAGCGCCTGTGCCCTGGGTCAGCGTACGCCTTCCCTCTCTTACCTACCCCACAGCCGCGCGACTGTCTGCAGCCTCACAAAGCAATGGAGTAATGAGTCCCATGACAGTCCGGTGGAATAGGCTCTGAATAGGTAATGATGGAGTCTGAAGGTGTTGGAAACATCGGCGGTGTCTGATCGGGGGTTATAATGTAGTCTTGGAGCATTCTTCCCTTCTGCTTGTCAGTGAGAGTTGTGCTGGCACAATACCTGCTATCTAAAATTTATCGTATAACACTGCATACCTGTGTTAGATTTGAGCTCCCTATACACTGCCCATCAAATCCTATTCTGATCCCTGTCCCTGATTAATGGTCTATACATACAGTTCTCCCCACATATGTATGCTTTTCATGCTGCTGAGCTTATAATAATGGAGGCGTACGGCCTGACAGACAGCCTCTATGACGCTTTATATTCAGAGGTGGTGGAGCCCAGACAACACCTAACTGACTAGCTGGACAGAGGAACCTTGGGACATCAGCTGACAGTTTCTGTGCTCCATTCAAATGACTTGTGTTAATGTGCTATTCTTTGCACCTCCAGTAATGCATCCAATTGTGTTTATGTGCTTGTGTGTGGCACATGACTTTGTGTGCCTCTCTGTCCACCTGTCTGTATGTTTTTTCTGTCTGTTGTCATGTATTTATGTATTTATGCTTGGAGAGAGGCTGCCTAGTAGTGCCTAAGGCATAATTAAAGCCCGAGAGTCAAAGCAGGGGAAGAGTTCTGCAAGGTGAATGAGAAACAGCGGACATCGATAGACCAGAGTGGACAGTCATCTCTGTACCGTGCAGCTCCAGGGGGGACTATACCCATAATGCTCTATTCCTCCATCTCATCTGCGTTACTAGACAGAAAGATAGGCCACATATTCCAATTTATGGCTTATCTCATCATCATCGTTCTTCTGTCTCATTTTACTGCCCTTGAGATTTCACCCTTGTCATCCAACTGGTAATCACAGTTTGGAGAGTTACATTTATTACTGTACAATCACAATGTCTGTGATTAGCCGCTCTGCTGTAACTGCGGTGAACTCTTTGGCTTTCACTTTAGGTAGTCTACAGTGTTACCTGTGCATTACTTTGCCTCTACAATCTATAAGCAATTTCTGTACCTATCGATTAAGGGAAAGAGTGTACTTCATTATTACATGAAATCCTAGGCAAAATGTCACCTTGGTGATGCATTCAGAGAGGCGGACTGGAAAGAAAACACAATTATGTGATATGCATTTGTCTGCTCAACTCATAAATTCTCACTCATGTCAGTTTTTCTCAAATTTGGAAATCTGCGGTTTTGAAAATATAGTTTTTAAAGAACATTTGTGGTGTTTGTCTTACCAAAATGAAAGCCAATTGTAAAAAAAAAAAAAAAAAAAAAAAAACTAACGTGAAATTCTGATTTATTATTAACATTTATGTGTCTGTGTAGTGTGTATGTAATTATAGTTGTGGGCTTTTTAAATTGGATCACGTTTCTCACCCTCAGTAACATGCTGCTCTTTAATGCTCATCAAGTGTATGAACACCTGCTGTAGCTGAAAATGTGTGCAGAGGGGGGTGGGTAGCTGAATAAAACAGTTGTTCATCATCAAGGAATAACTTCAATCATTTGCTTCCTTCTTAAACTACCTATGTCTCGTTTGTATTTCCATAAGCACCAAACACATTATTAAAACAACTCCTGAATGCACCTTGCCTCGCTCTCTACATTAGTTTCTGTGGAGGTCACAGCCTACTCATGAGGGGAGTTTAATCAGGACAACCAACAAAGAGCAGCGAGAAACCTGAACACCACAATGAGGTTTTTCAGCTTATGTCAGCATGATCAACAAAAGGTAAGGCTGGCGAGGGAAGGGAGAAGAGGAGAAAGATGGTGAAGGAATGCATAAGAAGACCTACTAAGAGTCTGTCAGCCATAAATCTTATGACTCCTTCCCCCAACCCAGTGGCTGCAGAATATCTGCAGGGGGCATTACCCCTTCCTCCCAATCTGTTAAAGGCCTGTCTGGTGTGGGTGGCAACGTGTATCTGAGTGCACAGAGATAAATACACTCATGCATGTGTGGTGTTTTGGTCTTAGGTGGGGTTGCAGGGGCCAGCTGGTATACGGGTTTAAACACACTGTGCAGGGACCCATCCAGTCACCTCGTACTACTGATGAAGGATAACAGAAGGTGGAAGCTCACTAACTGAACAAATTCACTTTGCACGCTCTTTACAGCGCAGTAAGCAACGGTACACAGTTTATGCAACTTGCTTATAGACTCATGCATATAGGGATGATCTTTATCCACTGCCGCCACTCTCTCTGAAGCTGTCTCCATTCCTTTCTCATACATATATACAGCACACACACACACACACACACACACTCTTTCACACTCACTCCCTCAGTATGAACTTGAGAATACGGACATTTTTCATTGTCAGGAACCTGCTTGAGGAAAAACACCAACGGTACAGTCTGCTGATTTCAGCAGGATAGGGATTTAAACATCATACCTGCATGGCATTGTTAGCGAGAGAGCCCCTTTACCCGGCTCGATAAAGTCATCCATAAAAATGTAATTATTCTTTTTCTGGGGTTCTGGCAGCTGATGTTAAGCTCTAGTGGTTGAAGGCATCAATGGGCAGCGAAGCCAAAATCCCCACAGTGTTTTAACTGACTGGGGATAAAGCACATTGACCCCGTTACATTTGTAGATAAGACTCGGGTCAAATACAAACAGCAAAACACCACAGCTGAATGGGTACGTCAATGTGAACACGCATTAAGACACACTTCCACTGTGGCTGCGGATTAACAGCCAAATAAATAAGACTGGCGGATTGTTTATTAAGATACGTCTTTAAGCTGTTATTGATTTGTCTGATTAAGTGTATTTGGATGCTATATGGATGCTTATTATTCTGATTATGAATAACGGTAACGGTAATGATAAAAAATATTTCTGTTTTCCTACAAAAACACTCCTTAAGAAATCCAGAATCAACTAGTACGCAACAACCTTTTAAACACAAGATGTCTCCTTCTTCACGAACAGTTTCAGTGTATGAGAGCTTGAGGTTTGATTTTAAACATTGCATTTCTAAGTTAAATACTGCACTGTGACAAACTGCTAAACTAGATGTTAAATACAAAACCATGCTTGTTTAAACATGCTTCAACTCAGATTTAAGGTGAACACAGAAAAATTAAAACAGCCAAATGTAAAAACCATCTTCTGATGTCAAACTCTTCACAATGAAGGACAAACATCCAGGTGAGCTAACAAATAGCAAACACATGGAGGTGTAGGGGGACTCGTTTCTCTGTGGCCTAATGATGGAGTATTCCACATAATGTCAACATATGAACTGGATGCTGGTGTCAGTTGCTGGTGTTGACTTTTTTTCTCACAAGCACCATATATTTAATAGCATCTTTGAAAAGCTAACTCAGTGTGTTATTAGTTTGCTACTCTCCTTCCTCTACAGCAGGGGTGTCAAATCCTGGTCCTCGAGGGCCACTATCCTGCATGTTTTAGATGTTTCGGTCTTCCAACACACCTGATTCAAATAATCAGCTCATCATCAAGCGCTGCAGAAGCCTGATAACGATCCTGATCATTTCAATCAGGTGTGTTGGAAAAGGGAAACATCTAAAACATGCAGGATAGTGGCCCTCCAGGACCAGGGTTGGGCACCCCTGTTCTACAGTGAAGCTGAAGTCTTCTTCTGCATGAATGCTGGCCTTCTTATGAGGATTTGGGGAAATGATCTCAGTGGCTCCTCTGGATTTTTACAGCCATAGTGTGTCTTAAACAACCCCTTCAAATAAAATCAAGTTTTTTACTTGTTGACATGTCTATATGGTGTTTTTACATGCTGGATGACACATCATAGAGTCACCACCATACACAAGCATTTCCACCTTGATACTCAAGGTCTCAAAAACACAGACTCAGACTTCCAGGGTTTCATACATAATAAATCTAAGGAGCCAATTTCTTCATCTTGCACAGTGGAGTTTTCCATATTCTTCTTCTTCTTCTTCAGAACCGGTTTCCAGATTGAATCATTCAAGTATTTCAATTTGCTGTTATGTAGCATAGATTAGTTTAACAATGTTTGAGCAGAATTAGAGCTGGTGTGCTTGAGCAGCAGCGAGCTGTGAAGAAAGAGGTGAGTCTTCATAGGTCTGCATGAGAGATTATTTTCAAGTATGCAACTTTGATACACAGAGATTCGTTTTTCAGGGTTTAATCACTGCGCAGAAATGGGACTTTAATCAACCTGTTTATCTCACGCTAGACCTACTTGCACAGTAGTCATTCCTCTGTGAGTTATGCTCCTCTGCAAAGTTTCAGTCCTTGATTTTACCCACTTCATTGTGAGGAGAAAAAAAAAGAAAACTCTGCACAATAACTTACACATGCCCTTTCCTGAGCCCATTGTCTGAGGAGAGTTCTGTTCCTTAACCTTTATCCAGTGATGTATGAGCTTAGAGGAGTGGCTGCAGGCCTGTGCATCCATAATGTCAGAGAGAAGTCGAGTATGGCACAGGAGGAGTGAGGAAGCCATAAACAGGACTGTTATCTTTTTAATTGGCTTTAAATAATTAAAAACTCTTCTCCTAACTTATCCGGTTCAAGCTTCTCCAATGTGAAAAATGTGCTGTTTTTTTCTGTTTTATATTGTTTCACATTAAACATCTTTGGATTTTATAATGTTGATCGGACAAAATTGGTGATTTGAAAATATCACCTGGGCTCCAGCAAACAGCGACGGGAATTTTTCAGCATTTTACGATGTTTAATACACTGAGGGCTTAAAGGCGGAGTCTGCAAATCTGGAGAAAGATTGTTGATACTGAGCTAGATGGGATATTTAGAGAGTGTATGCCAGGCTAGCTTCCATTGCCCCCCGCCCCTCCCTGTCCTTCTGTCCTGACCCTATTGCAGGACTCACTGTAGCAGTGTTGTGTGGATTGGTTCAAGCCACTTAAAGAGCCAGGGCTGTGTACAGACACAAGTCAGCACATAACCAGTGTGTTTGAATGACAACGGTGATAGGACATGATGCATGATTAGCCATCTAAATTGGTAAAGGCTAGATTTATTCTGAATATACAGGTATAGCATGATGAAAATAATCCAGTCAAAAACAACAATCCTGTAATAAATCATGATGTTGATTCAACTGTATAGAATATTTGAAGACAGATTGTTGTGGTATTTAACTTACAGGTGTTTGTATTAGCCAGCATGGATACGTTTAATACCAGAATAACAGAAACACCTCCCAGTATAATGAATCTACAAAAAATTAACGCTATTGCCATCATTGCAGGACTGTTGCATTAGACTGCATTGGTTTTAGCTCAATGTGCCTATAAAGTGACAACTGATGAGTGTAGTTTTAATGATATGGAGGAAGTTTGTATACTCATTATTAACAAATCCTGCAGTCAGAAGAGGACTGAGCTCTTCATTATAACTTGTTTATCTCTGTATTTACCAGACATCCTGACTTTGCAAAGTGTACAATATCTATAATGTTTGTTTTGTCATAAAGATGCAGTCACGGATACCATGTTTGTTTCCAAGATACAAAAATACTTACCTACCAGACAAGTATACAGCCGCAGCTATAATAGCAGCTTATCATTTGGAGGCAATTTCACACCATTCTGCCCCTAATTGAACAGTCTGTTTGTTACACTTCCATTTTCCCCTCTCCGCCCTCTCCCCGAGCCTGTGGGACAGGCCTGAGAAATGACACTCTCTGCGTCTCATTGAGCATCCTCGAGCTCAAACAAAGCTCACAGAGCTGCACACAAGAGCCATGCATGGCCGCCTTGTCTCATTGCTTCTGCTCTGTGTGCTTGTAAAGGAACGCGACTGACAAAAGCGGGGCCGGGAAAAGGGACGGTTTTTAGTTGGGAACTGGTACGGAGAGAATCTTTTTACATTGATTGTCAAGGCCATTTGGCAAAACGCAGTTGTCGCGAAATATGTGATGATACATAAACAGACCAGCTATCACAATGGATGACGTGTACCATCCACTCACTGTCTGTTCTTTTGTATTTATCACTAAAGGTCAATATTTCTGTTTCATAAGAAAGAAGCTCCTTAAATTTTTCAACACAGAGACTGAGCCAGATGACGAGAATGCATCCAGTGACCCCCTGTTTGTTAATCCTAATTAATATCCCTCTAATTGGGAAATGGCTGAGTGTTCAACTGCTTGAGAGGAGAGAGGCGGGAAGTCACAAAAATACTTAATTGGGCTACTGATTGGCCAGTGCTAATTGAAGGCGAGCAAAGTGAAGAAGTGGGGAATAGCGCAGCACAGGAAGGCATGAAAGGAAACAGAGGGGCTGCCACTGACGGAAACGCTACGACACTTCTGCATAGTGTGAGATGTTGTTCCAATTAAAGCCACTGAGGGCCTGTCTTTCTGTTTGCCTCTCGCTCTCCCTGTGTCTCTCTGCTGTTAATTACTGGTGGAGTTTTGAACAATCTGAAAACAAAGTGGCTGCTTTCTTCTTTTTTTTTTAAAAAACACAAGAAATTTATTGAATGTGTGTGTTTGGTGGCTGTAAAGAGGGGAGGGAGATAAAAATGTACAAATGTTTATCAAAACTTTCTCACTGATCCTGCAACGTGAAGAGGTTGTGAAGACGATGATGAGGAGGAGGAGGAGGAGGAGGAGGAGGAGGAGGAGGAGGATGATGTGGAGGAGGAGGAGGAGGATGAGGAGGAGGAGGAGGAGGATGTGGAGGAGGAGGAGGAGGAGGATGATGAGGATGAGGAGGAGGATGAGGAGGAGGAGGACGAAGAGGAGGAGGAGGAGGAGGAGGATGAGGAGGAGGAGGAGGAGGAGGAGGAGGAGGAGGAGGAGGAGGAGGAGGAGGAGGAGGAGGAGGAGGAGGAGGAGGAGGAGGAGGAAGAGGAGGAGGATGAGGAGGAGGAGGAGGAGGAGGAGGAGGAGGAGGAAGAGAAGGAGGAGGAGGAAGAGGAAGAGGAGGAGGAGGAGGAGGAGGAAGAGGAGGAAGAGGAGGAGGAGGAAGAGGAGCAAGAGGAGGAGGAAGAAGAGGAGGAGGAAGAGGAGGAGGAGGAACGATATTGCTCTCTGTGTAAACAAAAGGAGGATGAGGAGGAGGAGGAAGAGGAGGAAGAGGAGGAGGAGGAAGAGGAGGAAGAGGAGGAGGAAGAAGAGGAGGAGGAAGAGGAGGAGGAGGAACGATATTGCTCTCTGTGTAAACAAAAGGAGGATGAGGAGGAGGATGAGGAAGAAAAGGAG